>JASTWF010002477.1:0-25518 GCA_030390025.1 Squalus acanthias | reverse complement strand
CCCCCCCCCGCGATCTCTCTTCCCCCCCCCCCCCGATCTCTCTTCCCCCCCCCCCCCCGCTATCTCTCTTCCCCCCCCCCGCGATCTCTCCACCCGGTGCCTTCATTTTACTCCCACTCCTGGAACCAGCAGTTACTTTAGCTGGCGGGTTCTCCAAGGCCTGAGAAACCCGACCAGCCACAGTTAAATTTGAAATACTGGTTGAATCTGAGGCACACCAGCCTCATTATAATATTTAAATGGAAGACCGGCTCCCTGGGCGTGGGTTGGCTGCCTGCCACCCGTCCCGCCTCCGTTAAAACCGGAAGTGGGCGGGTTGGGGTCGGGATTCAGTTTTTTAACACTTTAACCTCTCACCCGACCTCAACGCATCCGTTTTTGGGGGTTAAAATTCCCCCATGTTCTCAGTAGTACAATGTTCGAAATAATCTACTATTTTTTCCAACTATGATAATGGTTATTGTCTTCAAGACTGTTTGCAGCACATTATGTTGGTGTTTTTAATGGAAAATGTGTGAGCTGATTTAAGAGAGGCCTTTGACCAACATCTCAGTGAAATGTAAAACATAATTCTGACGAATACTCAAGTTTATATAGAACCTTAGGTTAACAAAAGTTACGATTGGGTTCAAGTTAGTATAACTTCAGGTAACCTGTATGCGTTCCCTTCAGACCATGTGACTGCAGCTTGTTTATATTCCAGGACAGCTACAGGCAAAGTCCCTCCTGCACGTCCTCCCCCGGCTAAAGCTGGTCCAGCTCGGCCTCCTCCACCAAAGGTGTCTGCTGCACCGAGCCAGCTTCACCGTTCTTCATCTGAACTGGGAATAAACAACACTGCGGGAAAACGCAGCCCACGTGCCCCAGGGAAGATCCGTCCAAAAAGTCAAGTGCTTCAGAAAAAACGACCTGATCTTCCGCCTCGACCAGCTCCTGGGCACCCGCTCTACAATAAGTACATGGTAATCAACAGGCAGAGACATCGGTCAGTTTTGAGAATGTCAGCAGCCTGGAAGCACAGTAGTGAAGTGCTTACTTTTCCCAAATGTTTTTCTTTTTGTCATTTCCTCTCATGCAGGCTAGGGTGAAGTTCCATGATGCAGATACAGTTCTCTGTCCAAGTGACCATGACTCCTTCTATACCAGCCTCAAAAGTGAAAGTTGGCAGACTATTTGACCAAGGTGATCATTGCAGCCCAGCCTGATCCTGCCCAATGTCCACATATAGCCTCTGGATAATGATCAGGAACATGAATCTTGGCTTTTTTTCCCTCCTCACTAGGCTGAGACCCACTGTAGTACCGCTACTACCTCTCCAGCTGACATCAACCCACTCAGCACAGCCCACGAATAGAAACTGAAACACCGAGTGCCGATTTAAAGCTAATAACAATCACAGTTGGGACTAAATAAAGCTTTGCATAAATTATATTTATTTAACTTGTAGGTGGTGGTTTATTTTCTTTAAAAAAAACCAGACTTTGTTATGTCTACTTTGCACTAATTTTAATTTTAAAATGGTAAATTAGAAGAAGTACCATTTCTTCAAAGACCCAACACTACTTGTCCTCCTGTGTTGTTGAAATTGATAGTGTTTTTTTTAATTGATTTTCCCATTCATCCTCATTTTTGTAAGTTATTTTCTCTGTGCCATTCTTTGGCTTAAAGAGCAGTAGGTTATGTCTGGGCCTCTCCAAGTGGTAGAGATCAGACATTGATCTTTGTGCCACTTCCTGTCCTCTTTAAAAAGTAGTGACAAACAAATGAAGTTCTGAATTCCTTCCCACCCCTGCTGAGATTAATATAATGCTGAAATAAATGAGTAATCGGTTGCCTTCACAGTTGGTGACCTGAAACCAGCCACTAGTTATTGCGCAAATGTTGTCTGGGTGACTTGTCCTCTGACGTTTATTCATTTAGTTGACTTCCTCACATAGGGAAGTTCCTCACAGACAATCAGCTCAACTAAAATGAGGAACTGGGCATGCAGGGAATCTGCACTGTGCTACCAGGCTGCCACAAGGCTTTTGTTGAACATAGATGTTGTGCTTTAAAAAAAAATTGTTCTCAGGATGTGGGCATCGCTGGCAGGGCCACATTTATTGCCCATCCCTAGTTGCCCTGAGAATGTGGATCTTTTTCTTGAACAGCTGCAGTCTTTGTTGTCCAGTGGTGGATATATAGCCAAATATATTCAGGTATGAAAAACTGCACGACTAAATAAGATACACTGGGGGTAATTTTGACTTTGGGCGATAGTGTAGAATGGGTGATATCGATTCAGCCACCCATTATACATCTCTTCTGATTTTAAATTCCATTAATGAAAATCAGGAGAGATGTATAACAGGCGGCTGAATCGATATTGCCCATTTTACACTATCGCCCAGTCAAAATTACCCTCGCTGTCTTTCATTATTATAATTTTTGTAATTTGCTTTCCAAAATTAATTTCAAGAATCATTGCTGTATATTACTGAATACAAGAGTGAGTGTCAGATAGAAAATGTGGAACAACTAGAAAACACTGAAACTAATTGCAAAATGATCATTTTAAATAACTGTTGGAAATGCACAGCATCTGAAAGAGAAGGATAGGTTAATGTTTCAGGTGTAACCCCTCATCACAAACAGTGGATTCTTAAAATAAATAAATAACCAGTCCTATTAAGGAGTCAGTACTTGAAACTTGAACCTACCTTAGTTTTTCATGCACTGACTGATCTGCTGTGCAGTTCTAGTATTTTGTTTCTATTTCAAGTTTGCAGTTCTTTTTATCTGAATCTAATTGTAACTTTGTGTCATTTTCTGTCTTTATGGTATTGTGTTCCTAAAATTGATATCCCGGTATTTCAGTGTGAATTTATTCAAGCAGAGATTTGCAACATGCCCAAGAATCCTCTTCCTATTAAAATCACATTGCCCTTGGCGATACACATCTAATAATGCAGGTAGAATCTCCACAACAGCTGAAGCCAGAATGTACCTTTGATCATAAAATTGGGGGTTGGGGGAAGAGATTTCCTGTTTGATATGTGTAGCAAAATCAGAAACACATTCTGCATTCTTGAATTTATGATTTTGCTACAAGAAATAACATTGTGGGTGAGTGCAGTAAGCTGTACACTAATGATGTGGCTATAAGAGAAAGTATAAAGCTGTGTTGACTTGTCTGGATTTTTGTGATGAGAGGTTTTATTACACTAGGTTTATGAGTGGCAGCCTTGCCTCAGTGGCAGCACCGTCACCTCTGAGGACATGGGAGGTGCTATATAAATGCATGTTCATTCTTTCTTTTGGAAATTCTCAGTTTTGTGCTTTTTTAAAAAAAAAATGTATTTCCAGATGCCCGTGCCTCATGGGATTGCTGAATGTGACGTCAGCTCCAGGGTCCCAGGAGAACTGTCATTCCAGGTAAGATGGACACCGAACTTCCATTTGCACATTCTGTATTGTACAGGGCCATTGGCAGCAAGGACTCTCTTACTCTGAGTCAACTGCGAGGACACATGTAACAGCACCTTGAGACTCTTCATCCAATTTTAATGTTGCCAAAACAATTCTTGTACTGGGAAATGCTAAGGATAAGGATTCTAATAATTCCTTCATTTAAAATGTCTTAGTTAGGACACTCCTACAGAATATAGTTGCTTCAAGTGGCGATAGGGGAAAAGAATCAGAGGGTTGATTGTGTTTTTTCACAACCTTTTGAGGAAGTGTTTGTAAAAACCTAGGCCAGCAATGGACTACTTCCAAATTATCTTTTCTGTCTTTTGCTTTTTTTAGAATCATTAAGGCAAGCTTATTTTGGCATCATTGTAAAGGATGGGTTGCATTGATATATTTTTGACTTGTGCATCCAGTAGAAGGCTGGGCTGTGGACTGGAATAGTGTGGGAGATCATAAAACGGGGGCAAGTAGCTCAATGAAATATAAATTAATATAAAAGTTGCATTTTTATGTCTTTTTCTTTCTCTGCCCCTAGCGAGGTGAAGTCCTGGTTCTCAAGCAACGAATTGACCAGTCTTTCCAATGCCAAAAGGGGTTTGATACTGGCAAAGTTCCTTCATCTCATTTGAAGATAATCACTCCACTGGATGAGGAGGTGGTGAAAGGGACTGGCAAGGTAAGTGCGGACTATTGTGTTTGACTAACTTGATTGAGTTTTTTGATGAGGTAACAGAGAGGGTGGATGAGGGCAGTGGAATGATGTGTATATGGACTTTCAAAAGGTGTTTGATAAAGTACTACACAATAAGCTTGTTAGCAAAATTAAAGCCCATGGGATAAAAGGGGCAGTAGCATCATAGGTACAAATTTGGCTAAGGGATAGAAAACAGAGTTGTGGTGAATGCCTGTTTTTTAGACTGGAGGGTGGTATACAGTGGTGTTCCCCAGGGTTCAGTACTAGGACCACTGCTGTTTCTGATATACATTAATGACTTGGGCTTGTGGGTACAGGACAGAATTTGGAAATTTGCAGATGACACAAAACTTGGAAGTGTAGTAAACAGTGAGAAAGATAGTAATAGACTTCGAGAGGACATAGACAGGCTAGTGGAATGGATGGACACATGGCAGATGAAATTCAGTGTAGAAAAGTGTGAGATGATACATTTTGACAGGAAGAATGAGGAGAGATATACAAGCTAAATGGTACAATTTTAAAACCGGGTGCAAGAACAGAGAGACCTTGGGGGTGTTTGTGCACAAATCTTTGAAGGTGGCAGGACAGGTTAACAAAGTACCTAATAAAGCATATGGGATCCTTGGCTTTAAAAATAGAGGAATGGAGTTCAAAAGCCAGGAAGTTATGCTAAACCTATGTAAAACACTAGTTCGGCCCCAGCTGGAGTATTGTGTCCAATTCTGGGCATCACACTTAAGGAAGGACATGAAGGCTTTGGAGAGGGTGCAGAAGAGATTTACTGGAATGGTTCCAGGGATGAGGGAATTACAGTTATGTGGATAGACTGGAGAAGCTGGGGTTATTCTCCTGAGAGCAGAGATGGCTAAAACGAGATTTGATAGAGGTGTTCAAAATCATGAAGGGTTTAGATAGAGTAAATAAAGAGAAAATATTTCCAATGGCTGAAGGGTCGATAACCAGAGGGAACAGATTTAAGGTGATTGGTAAAAGAACCAGAGGCGACATGAGGGAAAAAGTTTTTACGCAACGAGTGGTTAGGATTTGGAATGCACTGCCTGATGGGATGGTGCATACAGATTCAATAGTAGCTTTCAAATGGGAATTGGATAAATACTTGAAGGAGAAAACATTGCAGGGATATGGGGAAGAGCAGGGGAGTGGGACTAACTGGATTGCTCATCAAAAGAGTCAGCACAGACTCGATGGGCCAAATGGCCTCCTTCTGTGCTTAGTACTCTAAAAGCTTTGCAAGTGTGGCTGGATTATCAGGTTACATTACTAAGATTGTAATAAGTACTCAAAGTGGAAATATTGTTGATGCACAGTTATAATGAATATGTCTTGCAGGCACTAACTATACTTAGCATTGACTTTAGATCATGTGCAGCTGAGTTATTTTATCATTTTTCTAATAATTTTGGTCTGATCTCTTTGTACACAGCATTTTTTGCTTTCTGTGTTTTAAAGCGATACTTGCTTTATCTTCTTGTTGAAAAACGTGAAATGAACACAAATTTGTATTTTCTTTGTCCCATGTTCTGTTTTTTTAGAAACCCTTCACTTCTAAACAGCAGCTTGGGGACGACGGTGCTCCCCATGCTATGGTGCTGCATGACTTCACAGCAGGTGAGAGACTGTGCAGTGTTGGGAAAGGGAAAATCCAGGGCCTTCATCAAAATGTTTCCTCCAACTGTCACTCACTGCTCAATATTGCTCCTTTCATTATGTTGGCCCTGGCATTAAAAATAAAGAAACCGTTAAATATATTGGGTGGGCTTTTGTTTATTTTGATGTTGACCAGTGTTCCTGTATACTTATCAAGTTGAAGCGATTGTGTGTGCGTGTGGGGAGGGAATAAGTTCCAGAGATTGGTTTAATAGCACAGTATGTGTGGCACAGGGAAAGACCCTTGTGTGACCCAGCTGAGTGGGAACTTCACTAATGAAATCACAGGCTAATTACTCACAACATGACTCCTTCTGGCAAGGAGCAGACAATTGCTTGTGGGCAGGGGAACGCATCCATTTTCAGGTTAGAACATTATTGGAGTTTTATGTGTATTTTATAGTCCGAATAAAAGAGGATATTAGCTGAGATTTGATAACTCGATATTTAGGTCGTTTTCCTGCAGTTCACTTTTTATCTTTCAACACATAACAGCCGGCGAGCGCCCGCGGGTACAGCCGGCGAGCGCCCGCGGGCACAGCTGACCTACATTTCCCTTGTTTTGTAAGTGAGCTCTGGATTTGCCCACCACCCCTGCAGTCATTATGGTTTCCATGAGCTAGCAATGATGTGGACCATTACCTCTCAGACCTGTACCAGTGCCACTCTTAAGCGGTTTCTACAGGGGACACAAAAGTACCTCCTTCTAGATTTCTGTTGCTTATTTCCTGCTCCAGTGGAGGGGAGTACTTGGCCTCTGCTTTTCTCCAGGAGCAGTACTGGTTCAGGGAATCACCCATTTATATAATGCAGCTGCTCTGAGTCAGTAGGTACATAAAAAAAATCTGTACACTCTCACCCTGCTGTTAGGAATTTACCATCTGGACCAATGATTTTTTTTCTCTCTCTTTGCCCCTTCCCTTACCTGTTGTTTAGTGGGGAATGTGGCATTCTTGTTCACTCACAATTAAGTTCTGATCCAAACTTTACTTTCTGTTTAAGCCAGTTGTTGATTAATGGGGATTCAGCTTAGTATGTAACATAAATTAAATTAAATATAGCTATACAAATGTATAAACAAAAATGATGTGTGTAATGGGTGTCAGACTGTCCGTTCCTATTGTTAGTATGACTGGGATTAAAGTAAACTCGAGGTGGTGTGCATGGCTCCTTGAGGAAGCAATGATCAGACCAGTTAATTTTTTTTTTCCAGATCAAAATGATGAACTGAATCTGAAGACAGGAGATACTGTGTACTTGCTGGAGAAGTTGGACAAAGATTGGTTTAGTGGGAAATGCAAGGGACATACTGGGATTTTTCCTGCTAACTTTGTCAAAGTTATTGTAAGTTGTTGGTTGGCATTTTCCTCAATTTAAAAACGAACCTTGATTTAGTACCAAAAGTTTGGGCAAGCTTTTTGTTTTTTTTAATAAATCTACTTATTTGATTTCACTTCCTTGGCTTTTAATCCCTTCCTTTTTTTTGTTGGAATTATCCCTCTGGTTTTCTACCTATTCTTCTCCTCGCCTGAAGGCGGTGAGTCATACTGAAGTACAATTCCATGGGCAGCAGTTGCTCTCTACATCTCCTAGCATCTTCCCAAGTGATATTTTCATGCATGAGCCCAGACAGTGTCTCAGTAGGCTACTCAATCAAGGGGGCCTCACAGCCAAGCCCACACCTTTGTTTCTATCTTTCTCTCTCGTTCTCACTCTCTCTTTCTCTCCTCTCATTCTATTTTTCTCTTTTCTTTTATTACTTTATCTCTTTTTCATTATTTTTCTTTCTGTTTTTCTTGATCTCTCTCTTGTTTGATCACTCTTTTTCTTTTTCTTTTTTTCTCTCTTTTTCTTTACCTCTCTCTTCTACCAGATAACACTCACAGTGGGGAATCTTGACGGTTTTCCCCCCTCTCCTTTGCCCAAGGAAAAAGTGGTAATTTTTCATGTCTGAGCCCAGACAGGCTATAATCATTGGGGACGTCACAACCAAGCTCAGTTTTATATTCCTCTCCACCCGCGCACATAAACACGTGCACACACATGCACTCTCTTCCAACAGGGATCACTAGATAATGATCACAATGGGGAATCTTGCCCATTTTCCTCTCTCTCCTTCGTAGCCCAAGGACACAGACCAATTGTAATGCCCAACTGCTGCTTCACTGGCAATTAGCTAACAGCGCAGACCATGGATTGTACCAGAGACCTCTTTGTGTGATTCAGTATAAAAGGTTCTAAGTTAAATATTCTTTTTAAATATCCCTCCTGCAATATTTCCGTGGCCTGGAAATAGATTAAGAGGAGGTTGGCACTAACGGGTGTATAACAGCAATGAAGATTGATTTCCACTTGCCGTCAATATTCGTTTCTTCTCTTTAGGAAAGTATTCCACTTAGTAGCTCCCGAATTGCCTGGGTGAGATTGGGAAATCATTGGAATGAATGCTGTCATGTGTCTGATAACATGTTATTCTTAGAGTACTGATAATTACAGAGTAGTAACCTGACTGATTTCTTTCTGCTAGGTTGATCTACCTGTAGGTGATTCACAGGAGAGCAGTATGAAGAAAGTTACATTTAAGTCAGCTTCACTTGCCAAGTAAGTCTAAATATTCCAGCAACCCTGAAGCATTGATTCAGTCCCTCATTTGAACTTATGACATTTCCTCTTTGAATTGATTGATTTATTAATACAGTAAATTTTACTAAATGAAAATGTTCTATTTATTGTTGTTTTATTCTCCAGTCAGCCAAGTGTAATATAATTAGATTCATATCAATCTGCTACATTATTTGTGTTTAATGGGACTATTTGTTGGATCACTTAATTAAATATTAAACCAGCTGTGAAAAGTACATTAATATTATTTCATAGAATCAATCATAGAAAGTTACAGCACGGAAGAAGGCCATTTCGGCCCATCGTGTCCGCGCCGGCCAACAATGAGCTATCGAGCCTAATCCCACTTCCCAGCTCTTGGTCCGTAGCCCTGCAGATTACAGCATCCCAAGTGCACATCCAAGTACTTTTTAAATGTGGTTAGGGTTCCTGCCTCTACCACCCTTTCAGGCAGTGAGTTCCAGACCCCCACAACCCTCCTGAGTGAAGAAATTTCCCCTCAAATCCCTTCTAAACCTTCCACCAATTACTTTAAATCTGTGCCCCCTGGTTTTTGACCCCCTCTGCTAAGGGAAATAGGTCCTTTCTATCCACTTTATCTAGGCCCCTCATAATTTTATACACCTCAATAAGGTCTCCCCTCAGCCTCCTCTGTTCCAAGGAAAACAAACCCAGCCTATCCAGTCTTTCCTCATAGCTAAGATTCTCTACTCCTGGCAACATCCTTGTAAATCTCCTCTGTACCCTCTCTACTGCAATCACATCTTTCCTGTAATGTGGTGACCAGAACTGCACGCAGTACTCTAGCTGAGGCCTAACTAATGTTTTATACAGTTGAAGCATAACCCCCCTGCTCTTGGATTCTATGCCACGGCTAATAAATGCAAGCATTCCGTATGCCGTCTTAACCACCTTATCTACCTGGCCTGCTACCTTCAGGGATCTGTGGACATGCACTCCAAGGTCCCTTTGTTCCTCTACACTACTCAGTGTCCTACCATTTAATGTGTATTTCTTTTCCTTGTTAGCCCTCCCCAAATGCATTACCTCACACTTCTCCGGATTGAATTCCATTTGCCACTGTTCTGCCCACCTGACCAATTTATTGATATCTTCCTGCAGTCTACAGCTTTCTTCTTCAGTATCAACCACACAGCCGATTTTAGTATCATCTGCAAACTTCTTAATCATACCCCCTATATTCAAGTCTAGATTATTGATATATACCACAAAAAGCAAGGGACCTAGTACTGAGCCCTGCAGAACCCCACTGGAAACAGCCTTCCAGTCACAAAAACACCCATCAACCATTACCCTCTGCTTTCTGTCTCCGAGCCAGTTTTGAATCCAACTTGACACTTTGCCCTGGATCCCATGGGCTTTTAACTTCATGACCAGTCTGCCATGTGGAACCTTATCAAAAGCCTTGTTAAAGTCCATATACACTACATCAAACGCACTACCCTCATCTACCCTCCTTGTTACCTCCTCAAAAAATTCAATCAAGTTTGTCAGGCACGACCTTCCCTTAACAAATCTGTGCTGACTATCCTTGATTAATCCGTGTCTTTCTAAATGAAGATTTATCCTGTCCTTCAGAATTCTTTCCAATAATTTTCCCACCACCGAGGTTAGGCTGACTGGCCTGTAATTACTCGGTCTATCCTTTTCTCCCTTTTTAAACAAGGGTACCACATTAGCAGTCCTCCAGTCCTCCGGCACCACACCTGAAGCCAGAGAGGATTGAAAAATGATGGTCAGGGCCTCTGCTATTTCCTCTTTTGCTTCGCTTAACAGTCTGGGATACATTTCATCCAGGCCTGGGGATTTATCCACTTTTAAAGCTGCTAAACCCCTTAATACTTCCTCTCTCACTATGTTTATTTCATCTAATATTTCACACTCCTTCTCCCTGATAGCAATGCCTGCTTCGCCCCTCTCCTTTGTGAAAACAGACGCAAAGTATTCATTAAGAACCCTACCGACATCTCCTGCCTCCACACACACATTACCCTCATGATCTCTAATAGGCCCTACCCTTTCCTAGGTACGTCCTAGGTTTCCGCAAGTAATGCTGCATTTATACAAGTAGTGAGACTCCATCCTGTAGTGTGGGACCAACGTTGGGGTCAGTTTTAGTCGTGCTCAGACTAGAGTGGATGAAAAATTACTGATCTGGGTTTAGTGAATTCAGACCAGTATTTCTGTTGAGTAGTCCAACTGAGCATTCACATCACCACATTATGCCCTTTAGGGCTGTGGCTCATTCCGGGCATGCTGCTCTATAGGGAGGATACCCTGGGGTGCCAAACAGGTCCAACCCTCCTCTCGTCCACCTCATGCATCACAATGTCCCCTTTGCCAGCCATAGAACAGAGAGACGGATGCTGGGCTGCATTATCACTTCCCACAAGCTCCGTTTCATGCCTCCACAATAGGTTTCCTTTTCTCTTTATTTTTGGACGGCACTACTTTTCCATGTCTCCATTCAGCCTTAGCGAATGCTGCCAAAGGGCATAAAATGCACCCCTTTCCCAATTGTGCTCACTCCCTGCACAAAGCCAAAGCTACACTGCAGGTTGTGCATAATTATGCAAATGAGCTTATTATTGAAAACTGTATGCAGTCAGCACACTGCACATCTCACTGCACCAGTGTTGCACTAGCGCCTAGCCATTCGGAACTGGACTGGATTGAACTTGGGCCGAAAAAAAATCTAGCTGGATATTTTTACATTTGTTATGTGGGTATTGCTGAAACCTGTGCTGTTGTACACAGATGATTTTCAAATACAGCAGTTGTTAACATTATTGGTAGCAATTTGAACGTGTAACATATACTTTATTAAATATTTCTTGTTCTTGATTGAAATGTTATTTGGAAACTGAAGTTAATGTTTATATATAGTCAGTGGGTTCTAAGCATAAAATTTCAATATGTACAATGGTGTGATGTAGATACTTACTGACCTACTGCCTGTCATCCAGGGGACCTCGATGTGTGGCTCGGTTCGACTTTGAGGGAGACCAGGCTGATGAGCTCACTTTCTTTGAAGGGGATGTTATTGCCCTGAAGGAGTATGTGAGTGAGGAGTGGGCTCGAGGACAACTAAAAGGCCGCTCTGGAATATTCCCTCTAAATTTTGTCGAGCTTGTTGAGGACCTACCTACTTTTGAGCAGCAGACTGTACAGAATGCACCTCTGTCTCCAGGTGAGCAAAAGATGTTTTTTTGAGTAAGTGAGAATTGTAAAGTGTCATAAATCTTCAGTTTTGTCTTCAAAATATAGGATCAGAGCCAGTAAAGTTACAACACAAAAAACAAACTTCAAAATCCGAATGGTGTGAATTCAGTCCTGTGAAGGGCTACCTGAGCTGATTTTGTAATCCACCAGTGTAACTCACCGTGAACTTCATCAGTTCTTTCTGACTGGGTTGGCTTCCTGCGCTTACATGGAGCATTATTGGTTTGTCACATGGTTACACACTCACCTTCCCATCTGAAGAGAAAGGTGATGATGAGACCCTTTAGAGGAACTGGGCGATAAGAGGTGGGAAATAAATGTAGAGGAGAACGGGTTTGATGTTACAGTGGCCGCAAAATTCAGCTCCATGGCGTCCGTTGTTTGGATGCTACGAGTGTCGTTTAGGTTCCAAAATAGTGTCCGCGGCGCCGCGCACACTTCTGGTGCAGGCCGCACCAAACGCCATCTTGGGTAGGGCATTAACTTGCGCTCGGAGCGTCCGCCAGAAGTATGCAGAGTAGGCAGATCGTGACGTCAATCAGCGTGCAAGGCTGATTTGAAGCCAGCACTGCCATTTTGGAGCTCCAGCTAACGGCCTCTCTTAAGCTGCGGGAAAGACCCCCACCAGCGCTATTTAAAGGGATCAGCAACTACTTACAATGCAAAAATAAAAGCCACCACAAAATAAACATTCCAAAACAAATTTATAAATGAAATCATACCATATTGCGTACAAAAGTGAACTAATCACCCTTGTGCATTCCCTTAGTGACTATCTTGCGTGTGCCTTTGCCTATCCTAGTGATGTCATGCAGTGCTACCCCAGTGGCTGCAGCATAACTGGTGGAAGGCTGCTGACTTTCAGTGGAGGAGTCTGCAGATGGCCTTGCAGGGCGACCTCGAGCAGCTCTGGGCCTAGAAGGCCCGGCTTCGGACTGCACCATCTCAGCATAGGCAGCAGCAATCTGGGCTGACGGGCAACAGCAAGGGCACTAGTGGAGTGGCAGGGGTGGGAGGATGAATGCTGTCAGTGATGATGAGAGAGGACAGCAGGTTCGTGCTCCATGGAGCCACTGCCACTCCCCCCGGGGCGGCGCCTCAGCAATCCTAATAATCTGTTGGAGGACCGATTGCTTGGCTGCTGTGACACCCTGCAAGCCCCTTTGAACACTGATATCCGCACCCATGACAGCAGCAGCCTGAGTTTCCATGGCAGCAGGCTGACCTTGCACAACAGAAGTCTGAGCTTCCACTGCAGCACCCAGACGTTGGGTGGCTTCTGCTTGTGCTGCAATGGAAGCTGAGACATTGGCCTTCGGACGCTGCATCATGGTTGGGTCCACAAGTGTGCGAACGGAGTTGGCCACTTCTTCCACGCTGGAAAGGATGGGCTCCAAGCTCTGCGCAAAGCCCTGTGCCAAGTTGGTGCTGGACTCCTCCTTAGTCCTTGACATTGACCGCAGACTTTCTAGTAGGCTTCCCACTGCACCAGGCATTTCATTGTACATACCAATCAGCCGCCTTCTGTAGCCTGCCCCATCAAAGTGCTCATCTGAGTCCTCTGTAGCAGAACTCGTGTGTGACCCTGCCCTCCAGGGAGCTGGCACCTGCGCTACCCTTGACTCCTGCCCTGGCTGCAGGCCACTCATGCCCGGTGTCTCACCACATACAGATTCCGCATCTAAGCTATCCTCTAAATTATGCAGTGTCAGTATCTGAGCTGGTGGCTGCGAGCGTGAAATCGAGTGACGGTGCTGTGTCTTCATCATCACTGCCGCCTTCCTCTTCCACCTGTTGCTCTTCCACCACTGCCTGGCCAGGTTGCAGTTCTTTGGTATCTGAAAGGGGAACGGCACGAGGGTAGGGTTGCAGCTCAGGGAGGGGTGGGGGGGGGGGGAAGTAAAAGGTGCATGCTTACACCATCTGCAGCTTTTAAATCAAAAGACATTGAGGGGGAAGTGGGATGTGAGAAGGAGGATTAGGTATGAGGATACCATCATCTTTGATGGTTTCGGCCCTGCTGCTGGCCACGGCCTGAGCGATAGTCACTTCAATGATGGCGAGCACTGTCTCCTCCATTGGAGTACGGTCATGCAGCCGTGCCTGTCCCCCGCCGCTTAGCTCCTGCTGCCGTCGGTTATGCGCCAACTTGCCCTGCAAGAGAGAGGGAAGTGTGTCCGTGAGTGTGGTGCAATGTGTTTGGGTGTGTGTCAGTGAGTGTGGTGCAATGTGTTTGGGTGATGTGTGTCAGTGAGTGTGGTGCAATGTGTTTGGGTGATGTGTGTGTCAGTGAGTGTGGTGCAATGTGTTTGGGTGAAGTGTGTGTCAGTGAGTGTGGTGCAATGTGTTTGGGTGAAGTGTGTCAGTGAGTGTGGTGCCATCTGTTTGGGTGATGTGACTGTCATGGTTGAATAGCTGGCAGTGTGTGCAAGCTGAGAGATGTGGGTAATAACAACAGAAAACGCTGGAAAAACTCAGCAGGCCAGGCAGCATCCGTGGAGAGAGAAAGAGAGTTGACGTTTCAGGTCGATGACCTTTCATCAGAACTGGGAAGAGCTGGAAATCAAATAGATTTAAGGCCAGGGTAAAGCTGGGAAAAGGGGGAGGGGATAAAGGAACAAAGGAGGAGATGAAGAGACATTAAGAGACATTAAGAGATATGCAAGGCTAGAGGTGGTGTTAATGTGACAGATTAAGGCTGAATGAAGTGTGAAATCTACTGGCAGAATGAAGGACAGCTGCCAGCTTCTAGGAGGAAAAAAAAGGTGGGGGGGACAAATAAAAGGGTAGATAAAATAAAATATAAATGTGATTGGAGCTGAGGTTATGATCTAAAATTGTTGAACTCGATATTGAGTCCAGAGGGCTGTAGCGTGCCTAAACGAAAGATGAGGTGCTGTTCCTCGAGCTTACGCTGAGCTTCCGTGGAACAGTGTATTAGGCCGAGGACGGTGAGGTCAGAGTGGGAGTGAAGTGGTGAATTAAAGTGACAGGCCACCGGGAGCTCGGGGTCCCCCTTACGGACTGAACGGAGGTGTTCCGCAAAGCGGTCACCCAATCTGCGTTTGGTCTCCCCAATGTAGAGGAGTCCACATCGTGAGCAGCGAATACAGTATACTAAATTGCAGGAAGTACAAGTAAATCGCTGTTTCACCTGGAAGGGGTGTTTGGGGCCCTGGACAGTGGGAAGAGGGGAGGTATAAGGGCATGTGTTGCATCTCCTGCGCGTGCACGGGAAGGTGCCGGGCGAAGGGGAAGGGGTGCTGGGGGTCCTCTACCAGCACCCCCAGCTAAACGCGCTGTTGAGTGGCTGCACGCTGCAATCATTTAAATTAGCTGGCAGCGCAAAGTTTGCCACTAAAACTCACTTCCTTTATTTGATTTGGTCCTGTTTGACTTGAATGTCATACTGAAAGCAAAGCTTAGGTTGCCATGTTTGAATTGAGAATGGTTGAATAAAGGAGGATTAAAGGCTGTTGTGTCCCCATTTTCTCACATTTTTCTTTAATTGTAGGACCCCACCTGTTAGTAAACCTCCTATATCTGTATGTGTGTGAGGGGCTTCCATTAATGCCAACCTGTGATTCAGGAGCAGGACCTGTTGGACAAAATAAATCTTTCCAAGCTGTAAGGTGGAAAGCTTTGCATCTGTGCACCACCCCACCCAATTGAAACGGGTTGATTTGAGTGAAAGCACTCAAACCTGAGACCATTTTGTCATGTCAAATGGTGTAGTTATGGTTGCCAACTCTGGTTTGACGTATTCCTGGAGATCTGATCATGTGACATCCAGTCAGATGACATCTGGCCGCTGTTTGCAAATGTTATTGCATAATTGCCCCACAGTCTAAAATGCAACCTACACAACTAGATTATACATACAATTTGTAAAACTTGGATTGTAGTATAATCTTTGTTCTGATTTCAAAACTCAGCCGATGATTACGAGTGTAATACTTGGGGTCTAGCACCTGAGATAATAAAATTGTCTTTCAAAATCAGAGAAACAGTGTTGTCAGTTAATCAGGCTGTGCATTTTCAATGCGATGCTTAGTTTGTTTCCTGATATTTAGAGCAGGATTAACATTCTTGGCCATTACTTTAATAGTTAAGTGGCCATCAAACCACTTGAGAAGTGCAAAATTATTGCAGCTGAGTGCTGATTGGCCAGATTTCTGCTGGTAAGGCTGAAGAAATCCTATTGCCATAGTCATAGAGTCAAAACGGCACACAAGGAGGCCATTCGGCCCATCGAGTCCGTGCCTGCTCTCTGTAGAGCAATCCAGTCAGTCCCATTCCCCCGCTCTATCCCCGTAGCCCTGCAAGTTTATTTCCCTCAAGTGCCTATCCAGTCTCCCCTTGAAATCATTGAGTGTCTCCGCTTCCACCACTTCCGTCGGCAGCAAATTCCAGGTCATCACCACTCGCTGCGTAAAAAAGTTTTCCCTCACATCCCCACTGTATCTCTTGCCCAAAACCTTAAATCTGTGTCCCCTAGTCCTTGTACCATCAACTAGTGGGAACAGCCTTTCCCCGTCTAGCCTATCCAAACCCGTCATAATCTTGTACACCTCTATCAAATCACCCCTTAACCTCCTTTGCTCTAATGAAAACAAATCCAGCTTCTCCAACCTGTCCTTGTAGCTAAGATCCCCCATCCCCAGAACCCTTCTGGTAAATCTCCTCTGCATCCTCTCAAGGGCCTTCCACATCCTTCCTAAAATCTGGTGACTAGAACTGGACGCAATACTCCAGTTGTGGCCTAACCAGCGCTTTATAAAGGTTCAGCATAAATTCTCTACTTTTGTACTCAATACCTCTATTTATGAAGCCCAAGATCCCATATGCTTTGTTAACCACTCTCTCAATATGTCCTGCCACCTTCAGGGACCTATGCAAATTAACTCCCAGGTCCCTCTGTCCCTGCACACTCTTTACAACTGTGCCATTAAGTGTATATTGCCTCTCCCTGTTCCTTCTGCCAAAATGCATCACCTCACACTTCTCTGTATTAAATTCCATCTGCCACTTGTCTGCCCATTCTACTAGCCTTTCTATGTCCTGTTGCAGTCGATTGGTATCATCATCGCTGTTTGCCACACCCCCAAGTTTGGTGTCATCGGCAAATTTAGAAATTCTACTCTGTATTCCAATATCCAGGTCATTAAAAGCAGTGGCCCCAGTACTGACCCTTGGGGAACACCACTGTCTACCATCCTCCAGTCTGAAAAACAGCCATTTACCACAACTCGCTGTTTTCTGTCCTTAAGCCAATTTCTTATCCAAGCTGCCACTGACCCACCTATTCCATGAGCCTCAATTTTGTTAACCAGCCTTCTATGTGGTACTTTGTCAAATGCTTTCTGAAAATCCATGTAGACAACATCCATTGCATTCCCTTCATCAATCCTCTCTGTTACTTCATCAAAAAATTCAATTAGATTAGTCAAACACGATCTGCCTTTTACAAATCCGTGTTGGTTCTCCTTAATTAGCTTAAACCTCTCCAAGTGCCCGTTAATTTTTTCCTTGATTATTGTTTCTAAAACTTTACCCATCACTGATGTTAAACTGACCAGCCTGTAGTTACTAGGATTGTCCTTACACCCTTTCTTGAACAATGGTGTCACATTTGCCACTTTCCAATCCTCGGGCACCTCCCCCGCATCTAGGGAAGATTGGAAAATTATGGCAAGCCCTTCCGCTATCTCCTCCCCCAATTCCCTTAGCAACCTGGGATGCAAGCCATGTGGACCAGGTGACTTGTCCACTCTAAGCATACCCAGCCTTTCTAGTACATCCTGTCTATCAATTTTCACCCCTTCCATTGCTTCTACCTTTTCCACTTCTACCGATATTTTGTCAGCATCATCTCCTTCGTAAACACCGATACAAAGTACTCATTGAATATTCTAGCCTTGCCCTGCGCCTCTAAGCATATGTGACCTTCTTTGTCTCTAATAGGCCCCATCCCGCTTCTTACTGCCTGCTTACTGTTTACATGCCGGGAGAAGATTTTTGGGTTCCCTTTTATGTTAACTGCCATTCTACTCTCATATTCTCTCTTTGCCAATCTTATTTTCATCTTCACATCCCCTCTCAACTTATTGTATTTGATCTGGTTCTCCCTTGAAGAATTCACCTGACATGCATCATACACCCTCTTTTTGTTTCATCATCTCTATCTCCCTCGTCATCCAAGGAGCCCTTGCTTTGGTTCCCTTACCCTTCACTCTTGTTGGAATGTACCTAGCCTGTACTTGGAACATCTCCTCCTTAAAGATCACCCATTGTTCTGTTTCAGTTTTACCTGTCAGTCTTTGGTTCCATTTTACCCTGGCTAGATCCTTTCACATCCCATTGAAGTTAGCCCTATTCCAGTTTAGAAGTTCCACTCTAGATTGTTCCTTGCTCCTCTCCATTGCTAATCTAAATCTTATGATACGATGATCACTCCTACCCAAGTGTTCTCCCACAGACACTTGGTCGACCTGGCCCACCTCATTCCCCAGCACCAGATCCAGCAATGCCTCCTTCCTAGTTGGGCCAAGAACATATTGGTCAAGGAAATTCTCCTGAACACATTTCAGAAATTCCTCCCCCTCCTTTCCCTTTACCCTAGCATTATCCCAATTGATATTTGGGTAATTAAAGTCCCCCAATATCACCACTCTATAGATCTTGCATATTTCTGCGATTTCCCTGCAGATTTGCTCCTCTACCTCCCTCTCACTATTTGGAGGCCTATAGAATACCCCCAATAGCGTAATCATACCCTTTTTGCTCCTCAACTCTAACCAAATGGATTCTGTCCTTGTACCCTCAAGAAAATCCTCCCTTTCCAACACTACAGTGTCTTCCTTAATCAGCACTACCACCCCACCTCCCTTTTTTCCTTCCCCATCTTTTCTGAACACCTTGTACCCTTGAATATTAAGTGCCCAGTCCTCACCGTTTTTAAGCCACGTTTCCGTTATTGCCACAATATCATATTGCCACACAGCTAATTGTGCTTGTAGCTCATCAACCTTATTCACCTCACTTTGTGCGTTTACATACATGCATTCTGAATCCATTTTTGAATTTTTCTTCGTCTGCTCTATCTAATATGTTACTACTACCGCCTCTAGTACTATCTTCTCTAGTACTATCCAACACACTCACTATTTTATGCACCTTATTCCTCTTTTCTACTCCTACATGCTGGTGCCCATCCCCCTGCCAAGCTAGTTTAAACCCTCCCCAACAGCCCTAGCAAACCTCCCCGCGAGAATATTGGTCCCGGCTCTGTTGAGGTGTAACCCGTCCGGCCTGTACAGGTCCCACCTTCCCCAGAAACGGTCCCAATGCCTCAGGAATCTAAAGCCCTCCCTCCTGCAGCATCTCTCCAGCCACGAATTCATCTGTTCTATCCTCCTATTCCTGTACTCACTAGCACGCGGCACCGGGAGTAATCCGGAGATTACTACCTTTTGAGGTCCTGCTTTTTAATCTTTCTCCAAGCTCCCTAAACTCTGCCTGCAGGACCTCAGTCCTCTTTCTGCCTATGTCGTTGGTACTGATATGGACAACGACCTCTGGCTGTTCACCCTCCCCCCTCAGAGTGTCCTGTAGCCGCTCAGTGACATCCTTGACTCTGGCATCAGGGAGGCAACAAACCATCCTAGAGTCACGTCTGCATCCACAGAAACACCTGTCTGCTCACCTAACTATCGAAATCCCTACCACTATTGCTCTTCCACTCTTTTTCCTCCCCCCTGCCCCCCCCCCCCCCCCCCCCCCCCGTGCAGCTGAGCCACCCGTGGTGCTGTGGACTTGACTCTGGCTGCACTCCCCAGAGGAACCATCGCGCTCACCAGTACTCAGAACAGAATACTGGTTGGAGAGCGCGATGCACTCCGGGGACTCCTGCACTACCTGCCTGGTCCTCCTCTTCTGTCTGGCGGTCACCCATTCCCTCTCTGCCTGCATACTCTTAAGCTGCGGGGTGACCACCTCTAGAAACTTGCTATACATGTAACTCTCAGCCTCGCGGATGCACCGCAGTGACTCCAGCCGCCGCTCAAGCTCCGAAACCCGGAGCTCGAGTTGCTGTAGCTGGTGACACTTCCTGCACATGTTGTCGTCCAGGCTACGCAAAGCGTCCAGGACTTCCCACATGGCACAAGATGTGCACTCCATGGGACTGAGCTGCCCTGCCATGCCTCTATTTAATAGACTAAGAACTAACTTAGCAGAAATAAACTTAAAACTTGACAAAAAACACTCATTAGCTACTCACCAATCAGCTGATTCCCTTGTGCCGACGTCACTTTTTATACATGACGTCGCTCTTTCGGATTCTGCCTCTGTTGAGTTGCTGCCTCTCGCTCTGCTCCCGCTCTGGTCTCGCCCAGCTCCGCTGCCTCCTCCCAAATAAGTCCAGACTTATTTTATTTATTTAATTAGTTAAAGTCTTTAATTAATATAACAACAAATAATCATTGATTAGTTTAACTAGTTAAACTATAAATTTAATACAGTATGTTATAGTTTCCCACTCCTAGTTTAAACCACTGTCCTAGGTTAGAGAGAAAAAAAAACCTTAATACTCACCAACCAATCACCTACCTGCTGTCCTGTGACGTCACACCATGTTTTTTTGGACTCCTGGATTTTTTTTCCTCTCTGCTCCGGTTCCCGGCTCGGTCCGCTCTTCTCGGCTGCTCGCAGTGAGTTCAGGCCCCTCTCCGACCACGCTCTTTATTTACTGGCCTCTGCTCCAGTTCCCGGCTCGGTCCGCTCTCCTCGGCTGCTCGCAGTGAATCTAGTCTAAACCAAACTCGCCCAACAGAAACTAAAGTCAGCATTTGTATTCGTTATTAAAAAAAAAAATAAAAGTGGCAAGATTAACAACCCGATTTCTTAAAGTGGAAAACATCCCGGTAAATTTCCCATCAAATTTCTATGGAACGGCGCATTCAAAGGTTTTGGGGGTTTCTCTCACTAAGTCAGTCACTGTGGCATCAGAAGAGGGTTCAGGAAAAAGACTGTCAGTTTTAACATTCAGATGTCACAGCACTAAGAACAACAGTCTGACCTTTCCTAAATGCCTGCTAATTTGCCCATGGAAGCCATTAGCAGTGTCTTGAAGAAAATCTTTACCTTCTATTTTCCAAGAGTAAATTTAAATGCTCCTCTACAATTTTAAAATGCTCTTCATTGAAATCCAACATTTTCCTATGGCATTGGGCCGTATTTGACTTGGACTTGTTTATTTGTAACACCTAAAGCTCTGATTGGTCCCCTTGGATGACAAGCCCTGATTGCTGATTGGTCCCCTTGGAGGACAAGATACACCCAGCAGTTTCTCTGGAATGTGTAATTAGATCCTCCCAGCCGATGTAATCAATTACTTTGCAAAGTGTAATTCGAGCCATTCTGACTGCCGACTCCAGACAGAACAGAGCTCACTTGGAACAGATGGGGCTCACCCTCGCGGGTTAAGACCTTCACCCACCCCCCAAACAAGTTCCTGCCCCACCCCCGCCCAAGTTCCTGACCTCCTCTCCCCCGCCCCGCCCAAGTTCCTGACCACCTCCTCCCAAGTTTCAGACATTCTCCCCCCGCCCAAGTGTCTGAACTTCCCCCCCCTGGCCCCCAACCCAGCCCAAGTTCCTAACCTCCACCACCCCCACCCCGAGTTCCTGACCTTACCCCCACCACCCCCCCCATCCCGCCATAGATGGGGCATTGTGTGTGGGTCACGGATTGTTAACAGGTTTATTGGGTATGAAGTGAATAGTGACAGTGTCATGACTTCCAGATTTCGTCCAGTCCGATGATGTCACTTGCCACACATGCACCGAGCTTTCTGAGAAATCAACCAGGTCTGGGGGAGGAGAGGGAGAACGTGGTGTGGGTATAAAGGGGGCGAGGTTGTGAGAACATGATCCCTCTTACCATCTGGATCACGTTCTCACTCTCAACGCTCCCCCCACCCCCACCCTTTAGACCCGGATCACGTTCTTCCGCCATCCCCACTGTGCGTCTGTACTCTTTACCCTCCGCCACCACCGAGTTCCTGACCTTCTCTCCCTGAGTTCCTGACCTCCTCCTCCCATCCCCTCCTCCCTCTCTCTCCCCTCCAATCTCTCTCTCCCCTCCAATCTCCTCTCTCTCCCCTCCAATCTCCCCTCTCCCCTGTCCCCTCTCTCTCTCTTTCTCTCTGCCCCACTCTCCCTCTCTCTCTGTCCCACTCTCTCTCTCTCTCTCTCTCCCTCTCTCTCCCCCAGTCTCTCTGTCTCTCCCTCTCTCTCTCTCTCTCTCTCTCTCCCCCTCTCTCTCTCTCTCCCCCAGTCTGTCTCTCTCTGCCCCAGTCTCTCTCTCTCTCTCTCTCTCTCTCTCTCTCTCTCTCTCCCCCAGTCTCTCTCTCTCTCTCTCTCTCTCCCCCGTCTCTCTCTCTCTCTCTCTCTCTCCCCCCCCAGTCACACTCTCTGTCTCTCTCTCTCTCTCTCTCTCTCTCTCCCCAGTCTCTATCTCTTTCTCTCTCTCTCTCCCCAGTCTCTCTCTCTCTCTCTCTCGCTCTCTCTCCCCAGTCTCTCTCTCTCTCTCTCTCTCTCTCTCCCCAGTCTCTCGCTCTCTCTCTCTCTCTCTCTCTCTCTCCCCCCCAGTCACACTCTCTGCCGCTCTCTCTCTCTCTCTCTCTGCCTCTCCCTCTCTCTGCCTCTCTCTCTCTCTCTGCCTCTCTCTCTCTCTCTCTCCCCCGTCTCTCTCTCTTTCTCCCCACTCTCTCTCTCTCTCTCTCTCTCTCTCTCTCTGCCCCACTCTCTGTCTCTCTCTCTCCCACCTCAGATTTCTTCTCTCTCTCTCAGAAGGCCGCAAAAATATTTGTGTAGATAATCACAGCGATATTCTAGGCAAAAGTCCTGGAGGCTCCTTTAGTATCGTCATTGATTTTTGAAAGATAACCCAAAAGCCCCAGTAAAAGGCTCCGGCTCGAGCAGCAATGGCAGCAGCTCCAGGCTCGGCAGCATGGTTCGGCTCTACTTTCAGCTTCCTCATATATCTCGGCGTTCATTGGACTTTCTATGGGCTTTTGCACAGCAAGGTCCTGTCAGCCAACCATCCAAAAAGCACGGCGCCCTCTACAGTGCATCTGGGACCTGTATGAACAGGGCACGTAACTGTGTATCTCTTTAACCAATCAGATTGAAGAATTGTTAATGAGCAGTGCAGAGTCTGAATTAAGAAATGTCAGTTACAATAGTTCAAAGTCAAATCAGGTACAGAAAGTGAAATCAAGAGAGGGAAGGAAAAAAGAGACAGAAAGAGAAAGTTTAAAAAAAAATGTATTTCCAAATTTAAAAAAAATCTCCAACAATAATTAAAATCTGAAGGAATGAGACTTTTTCTGGTGAGTTTAGTACCTAGCTATGAGGTAAGTACAGCAACTTCACGCTGTTCAATATATTTGAATGGTGAGTCAGACGGCGAGATGCCATTTTCAGGAAGCTTCTGGAAGAGCAGGACAACTCGGACAGCAACTTCCGGATTTCTGCATTTAACTGCGCATGTGTGGTCGCCTTAAATTGCTGTCCGATTTGCGCTTAAATAACAGTGAGCGTTGCCAGTCTCACCGCTATTTTCATAGCAAAATCTGGCCCTAATAACCAACGTTCCCGCTCAGCTGCGAGGTCGCGCAGGTGTCTGCTGGTCCCGTGCAGCCCGGGACCTGCTTTTCAAATGTGAAATTTCTCACGTGCGGGAAACTTTAAATGGGCCACGCAGCCCGTTAAAGGGACTGCGCACCCAAATTTAAAATTAGGGGGGACATTGCTAATAACTATATTTAGTGCATTACATTTTTTTTTGATATGCAAAAATGTGCGGGTTAGGTTGATTTGGCTATGATAAATTGACCCTTAGTGTCAGGGGGGTATTAAATATGTGGGGTTATGGGGATAGGATGGGATATGTTAGGGGGAATTAAATACGTGGGGTTACGGGGGTAGGGTGGGATATGTGCACTGTGGGGATTAAAGCAGGGACAGGGTACTGGATTTGGATGATCAGCCATGATCGTATTGAATGGTGGAGCAGGCTCGACGGGCCGAATGGCCTACTCCTGCTCCTAGATTCTATGTTTCTATGTTTCTATGCAAGGTTTCAACTAATTACTTATTCTGCCAATAGAGTGACTGCTGAATGAAGAAAAGAAACTTGCTGAATTCACCTAGAAAATGCTTCAGCTACCGGTTCAACTAAGATTTAAAAACTTCAGTTGTGTACCTGGTGAAATTGAGTTATAAAAGTTTAAATAGAATCAATAAGTATAGACATGAAACTATTGGGTGGATAAATGCCTTTAATGCACTCTTCTTTGAAATGCTGCCCATCATGTACCAGGTTTATACAAGTACTGGCTGTGATTGCTAAATTATTGCCAAAATATCATTGAGAAATAGTCAGTTTTGTCACCAGCTGTCTTTATTGAAACACCAAAGGCGTCACTGTACAATAGATTATCACTTTTGCTTCAGTAAACTAGAATCTTAGGACCATTCCGAGGAAATTTGAATTATAGTTTGTTTTCATCATACTATTGAGTGTAGCCAGTGCCTCGCTAACGGTGTGACTTTATGCAGTTTGGAATCTCCAGTTGGAAATATAAATGGTCAGATTTTAAAACCTATATATTGAATCTTTCCTCAGGTTCTGACATATTAACAGGTGGTAGAGCAGTAGAGACCTCCACATCTAGTCAGGTAGGTCTGCTTATGCAATGAAAATGTAGTTGTCCTGCATACAAATACATATAAATATCAAAGTCCTGCCCTCAATTTTCTCATGGTTACTAACCAAGTGTTACACATTTGTCACTGAACTGGAGCTGTGAACACAAATTTATTCCACTAAAGTGTAACTAGCTTAATAAAATATGTAAAATTTTAACTTGCTTCCTTTTCTTTAACTCTGTACATTGAAAAGTTTATATTTATTTTGTGCCTTTGACTTCTTCGGACATATTTTTACATTGCATATCGACAAGTATTAAATGTGTGCGGTTTATTTATTTGCTGGGCTGACAATGGTAGGTGCTGAGGCACTTGCCCAAGGGTAGTAAGGCACAATGTGATGTCAGCCTGGGCCAGTCTTGCACATCTCAAAGCAGCTGCCAACAGAGCCCAGCAGCTGCCAACAGAGCCCAGCAGCTGCCTACAGAGCAGTATTGTTGGAGCCTTGCCTGTCTGTCCTCCCAAGGACTAACCCATGATGGAAGGGATAGTTTTCTCGTTTTGATTATCTACACAAACATTTTTGCGGCCTTCTGCTCATACGTGCGGTTTCCCGGAGTTGCGCATGCACACCCGAGCCCCTTCTGTGCATGCGCGCTGTTTACTGGAGCCGTGCATGCGCAGTACCCAACAGTTGCAGCCTGCACCGTGGACCACGCTTTCCACGGCTCCATGGGAGAAGGTCACTGGATCTGTTGGTGGCTGGGTGGAGAGAGGGAGAGAGAGGATTGAAAGGGCAAAGAGAGAGGATATCGAAGGGAGGGGAGAGGATGGGAGAGAGAGAGAGGATATCGAAGGGGGGAGTGAGAAAGGATCGGAGGGGAAAGAGAGGAGAGAGAGAGCGAGGAGGAGGAGGGGAGGGGGAGGGGAGGGGGAGGGGAGGAGGAGAGCGAGGAGGGGAGAGGAGGAGGGAGGAGGAAAGCGAGGAGGAGGAGAGGAGGGAGGGGCGAGGAGGGAGGAGGAAAGCGAGGAGGAGGAGGGAGGGGAGAGGAGGGAGGGAGAGAGAGGAGGGAGGAGGAGAGAGAGGAGGGAGGAGGCGAGGGAGGAGGAGAGGGGGGAGGG
>JASTWF010002476.1:0-22500 GCA_030390025.1 Squalus acanthias | reverse complement strand
CAGTCTCCTGCTGGTCTCCCAGTCCCCTGCTGGCCTCCCAGTCCCAAAGTCCTGATCCCTGCTGGTCTCCCAGTCTCCTGCTGGTCTCCCAGTCCCCTGCTGGCCTCCCAGTTCTCGAGCTGCACTTACAGCCTCTTCACTGGTCCTCTTGTAGGCTTTAACCTTCAGCTGGAGTTTGTCCACCAGATCCTGCAGGCGGCTCAAATTCTTCCGATCTTCGTCCGACTGAGGGGGCCGAAAGAAAGAAATTAGTTCGCGAGGAACAAGAACAGCACAGAAGGAGGCCATTCGGCCCGTCGAGCCCGTGCCAGCTCTCAGCCAGTCCCACTCCCCCGCCCTTTCACCTTTAGCCCTGCAAATGTTTTTCCTTCAGGTACTTATCCAACTCCCTTCTGAAAGCCACGATTGAGTCTCCCGCCACCACCCTTTCAGGCAGTGGATTCCAGATCCTAACCACTCGCTGCGTAAAAAAGTTTTTCCTCATGTCGCCTTTGGTTCTTCTGCCAATCACCTTAACTCTGTGTCCTCTGGTTCTCGACCCTTCCGCCAATGGGAGCAGTTTCTCTCTCTCTACTCTGTCCAGACCCCTCATGATTTTGAACACCTCTATCAAATCTCCTCTCAACCTTCTCTGCTCTAAGGAGAACAACCCCAGCTTCTCCAGTCTCTCCACATAACTGAAGTCCCTCATCCCTGGTACCATTCTGGTCAATCTCCCCTTAACCTTCTCTGCTCCAAGGAGAACAACCCCAGCTTCTCTAAGTCTCTGCACATAACTGACGTCCCTCAACCCTGGTACCATTCTGGTCAATCTCCCCTTAACCTTCTCTGCTCTAAGGAGAACAACCCCAGCTTCTCCAGTCTCTCCACATCACTGAAGACCCTCATCCCTGGAACCATTCTGGTAAATCTTTTCTGCACCCTCTCTTAAGGCCTTCACATCCTTCCTAAAGTGCGGTGCCCAGAATTGGACACAGTACTCCAGTTGGGGCCGAACAAGTGTTTTATAAAGGTTCATCATAATTTCCACACTTTTGTACTCTATACCTCTATCATGAAGCCCAGGATCCCGTAAGCCTTTTTAACTGCTTTCTCAACCTGCCCTACCACCTTCAACAATTTGTGCACACATACCCCCAGGTCTCTCTGTTCATGCATCCACTTTAGAACTAATTAACGTCACCTCGGATTGTCTCCATTTTTACGCACAGCAAGATCCCAGGAACCAAGAGACGAATGGGCAGATAATCAGCCTTTTCGGGGGGCGCTATTGGGTTCAGGGAAGCTTGTTGGGCCTAGGACTCTCCCTGCTCTTCGTCCAATAGTGTCCCTGGGACCTTTCACGTAGGGTAGACGGAGGCTTTGGTTTAATGTCTCATCCAAAGGACGGCACCGCCGACAGTGCAGCGCTCCCTCAGTACTGCCCCTCCGGCAGTGCAGCACTCCCTCAGTACTGCCCCTCCGACAGTGCGGCGCTCCCTCAGTACTGCCGCTCCGACAGTGCGGCGCTCCCTCAGTACTGCCCCTCCGACAGTGCGGCGCTCCCTCAGTACTGCCCCTCCGACAGTGCGGCGCTCCCTCAGTACTGCCCCTCCGACAGTGCGGCGCTCCCTCAGTACTGCCCCTCCGACAGTGCAGCGCTCCCTCAGTACTACCCCTCCGACAGTGCGGCGCTCCCTCAGTATTGCCCCTCCGACAGTGCGGCGCTCCCTCAGTACTGACCCTCCGACAGTGCAGCTTTCCCTCAGTACTGCCCCTCCGACAGTGCGGCGCTCCCTCAATACTGCCCCTCCGACAGTGCGGCGCACCCTCAGTACTGCCCCTCCGACAGTGCGGCGCTCCCTCAGTACTGCCCCTCCGACAGTGCGGCGCTCCCTCAGTACTGCCCCTCCGATAGTGCAGCACTCCCTCAGTACTGCCCCTCCGACAGTGCGGCGCTCCCTCAGTACCGCCCCTCTGACAGTGCGGCTCTCCCTCAGTACTGCCCCTCCGACAGTGCAGCGCTCCCTCAGTACCGCCCCTCCGACAGTACAGCACTCCCTCAGTACTGCCCCTCCGACAGTGCGGCGCTCCCTCAGTACTGTCCCTCCAACAGTGCGGCGCTCCCTCAGTACTGTCCCTCCGACAGTGCGGCGCTCCCTCAGTACTGCCCCTCCGACAGTGCGACGCTCCCTCAGTACTGCCCCTCCGACATTGCAGCGCTCCCTCAGTACTGCCCCTCCGACAGTGCGGTGCTGCCTCAGTACTGCCCCTCCGACAGTGCGGAGCTCCCTCAGTACTGCCCCTCCGACAGTGCGGCATTCCCTCAGTACTGCCCCTCCGACAGTGCAGCGCTCCCTCAGTACTGCCCCTCCGACAGTGCAGCGCTCCTTCAGTACTGCCCCTCTGACAGTGCAGCACTCTCTCAGTACTGCCCCTCCGACAGTGCGGCGCTCTCTCACTACTGCCCCTCGACAGTGCGGCGCTCCCTCAGTACTGCCCCTCCAACAGTGCGGCACTCCCTCAGTACAGCCCCTCCGACAGTGCGGCGCTCCCTCAGTACTGCCCCTCTGACAGTGCGGCGCTCCCTCAGTACTGCACCTCCGACAGTGCGATGCTCCCTCAGTACTGCCCATCCCACAGTGCAGCGCTCCCTCAGTACCGCCCCTCCGACAGTGCAGCGCTCCCTCAGTACTGCCCCTCCGACAGTGCGGTGCTCCCTCAGTACTGCCCCTCCGACAGTGCAGCGCTCCCTCAGTACTGCCCCTCCGACAGTGCAGCGCTCCCTCAGTACTGCCTCTCCGACAGTGCAGCGCTCCCTCAGTACTGCCCCTCCGACAGTGCGGCGCTCCCTCAGTACTGCCCCTCCGACAGTGCGGCGCTCCCTCAGTACATCCCCCCACCCCTCCCTCTTCCTACCACCTTCCCTCTTCGAACCTCCCTGGATCTGCCGGTTGTGCCAAGAACCTCCTAGTTGTCCAAAATCCTTCCCTTCATCCCTCAACCTTCTCCCGTTTTCCCCCTGGTTGCTCCACGACCCCTCCCACCGAGTGGGTCCCAGAGGGCTCGCGCGCCGCCTCACCTGGTAGCTCAGCTCCTTGACCCGCCGCTCGCACTTGCGAAGAACTTTGATGGACTCCGTTCCCTTCCTCTGCTCGGACTCCAGCTCGTTCTCCAGCTCCCGGATCTGGGGGGACGGGGGAGGGGGTGAGAGGTGAAGCCTTGGATTAATTCCTGTCTCGAGGGTGGGGGTGGGGGGGTGTGGGGGTATCCTGAAGGTTCGTCCGAGGTCCGTTTGATGATGGTTAAAGTTCGGGCGCTGTCCGACCGTAATCACCGAGGCTGGGGTGGAGGAGGTGGGGAAGGAGTCACAACAGTGGCTGGGGGGGGGGGTTAATTGACCAATCAGTGAAAGTTGGTCAATGGACCAATCAGTGTAGGAGGTTCACTCGACCAATCGGCGTAGGAGGATCGTTGGACCAATCAGTTCAGGGGGATCACTGGACCAATCAGTGTAGGACGGTCAATGGACCAATGAAAATAGGAGGATCAGTCGACCAATCGGCGTAGGAGGGTCACTGGACCAATCAGTTTAGGAGGATCAATGGACCAATCAGGATAGGAGGACCAATGGACCAATCAATGTAGGAGGATCAATGGACCAATCAGGATAGGAGGACCAATGGACCAATCAATGTAGGAGGATCAATGGACCAATCAGGATAGGAGGATCACTCCACCAATCAGTGCAGGAGGATCAACCAGCATCCCCTGAGGGTCTCGGAACTCCCCTGAGGGTCTTGGAACTCCCCAGAGGGTCTTGGAACTCCCCAGAGGGTCTCGGAACTCCCCAGAGGGTCTCGGAATTCCCCTGAGGGTCTCGGAACTCCCCTGAGGGTCTCGGAAGTCCCCTGAGGGTCTCGGAAGTCCCCTGCGGGTCTCGGAACTCGCCTGAGGGTCTCGGAACTCGCCTGAGGGTCTCGAAATTCCCCTGAGGGTCTCGGAACTCCCCTGAGGGTCTCGAAATTCCCCTGAGGGTCTCGCAACTCCCCTGAGGGTCTCGGAACTGCCCTGAGGGCCTCTCTCTCGGTCAATGGGAACGGGAATGCTCACCCTGCCTTCCAGTTTCTGGATCTGCTTCTTGCCACCCTTCATGGCGATCTGCTCGGCCTCGTCCAGCCGGTGCTGGAGGTCCTTGATGGTCTGCTCCATGTTCTTCTTCATCCGCTCCAAGTGCGCGCTGGTGTCCTGCTCCTTCTTCAGCTCCTCCGCCATCATGGCCGCCTGGCGGGGGGAGGGGGAGGGGGAAAGAATTGAAACCCAACCACGTGTTAGAACAACCCGCATTCCTTTAACGCAGCCAAAACATTCCAAGGCGCCTCTGACAGTGCGGCGCTCCCTCAGTACTGCCCCTCCGACAGTGCGGCACTCCCTCAGTACTGACCCTCCGACAGAGCGGCGCTCCCTCAGTACTGCCCCTCCGACAGTGCGGCACTCCCTCAGTACTGCCCCTCCGACAGTGCGGCACTCCCTCAGTACTGCCCCTCCGACAGTGCGGCGCTCCCTCAGTACTGCCCCTCCGACAGTGCGGCACTCCCTCAGTAATGCCCCTCCGACAGTGCGGCGCTCCCTCAGGACTACCCCTCCGACAGTGCGGCGCTCCCTCAGTACTGCGCCTCCGACAGTGCGGCGCTCCCTCAGTACTGACCCTCCGACAGTGCGGCGCTCCCTCAGTACTGCCCCTCCTACAGTGCTGCGCTGCCTCAGTACTGCCCCTCCGACAGTGCGGCGCTCCCTCAGGACTACCCCTCCGACAGTGCGGCGCTCCCTCAGTACCAACCCTCCAACAGTGCGGCACTCCCTCAGTGCCGACCCTCCGACAGTGCAGTGCTCCCTCAGTACTGCCCCTCCGACAGTCCGGTGCTCCCTCAGTACTGCCCCTCCGACAGTGCGGCGCTCCCTCAGTACCGACCCTCCGACAGTGCGGCGCTCCCTCAGTACTGACCCTCCGACAGTGCAGCGCTCCCTCAGTACTGCCCCTCCGACAGTGCGGCGCTCCCTCAGTACTGCCCCCCTGACAGTGCGGCGCTCCCTCAGTACTGCCCCTCCGACAGTGCGGCGCTCCCTCAGTACTGCCCCTCCGACAGTGCGGCGCTCCCTCAGTACAGCCCCTCCGACAGTGCAGCGCTTCCTCAGTACTGCCCCTCCGACAGTCCGGTGCTCCCTCAGGACTGCCCCTCCGACAGTGCGGCGCTCCCTCAGTACCGACCCTCCGACAGTGCAGCACTCCCTCAGTACTGCCCCTTTGACAGTGCAGCGCTCCCTCAGTACTGCCCCTCCGACAGTACGGCACTCCCTCAGTACTGCCCCTCCGACAGTGCGGCGCTCCCTCAGTACTGACCCTCCGACAGTACAGCGCTCCCTCAGTACTGCCCCTCCGACAGTGCGGCGCCCCCTCAGTACTGCCCCTCCGACAGTGCAGCGCTCCCTCAGTACTGCCCCTCCAACAGTGCAGCGCTCCCTCAGTACTGCCCCTCCGACAGTGCTGCGCTGCCTCAGTACTGTCCCTCCGACAGTGCGGCGCTCCCTCAGTACTGCCCCTCCGACAGTGCAGCGCTCCCTCAGTACTGCCCCTCCGACAGTGCAGCGCACCCTCAGTACTTCCCCTCCGACAGTGCAGCACTCCCTCAGTACTGTCCCTCCGACAGTGCGGCGCTCCCTCAGTACTGCCCCTCCGACAGTGCAGCGCTCCCTCAGTACTGCCCCTCCGACAGTGCGGCGCTCCCTCAGTACTGCCCCTCCGACAGTGCAGCGCTCCCTCAGTACTGCCCCTCCGACAGTGCAATGCTCCCTCAGTACCGCCCCTCCGACAGTGCGGCGCTCCCTCAGTACAGCCCCTCCGACAGTGCAGCGCTTCCTCAGTACTGCCCCTCCGACAGTGCAGCGCTCCCTCAGTACTGACCCTCCGACAGTGCGGCTCTCCCTCAGTACTGTTCCTCCGACAGTGCAGTGCTCTCTCAGTACTGCCCCTCCGACAGTGCGGCGCTCCCTCAGTACTGCCCCTCCGACAGTGCAGCGCTCCCTCAGTACTGCCGCTCCGACAGTGCAGCGCTCCCTCAGTACTGCCGCTCCGACAGTGCAGCGCTCCCTCAGTACTGCCCCTCCGACAGTGCAGCGCTCCCTCAGTACTGCCCCTCCGACAGTGCGGCGCTCCCTCAGTATTGCCCCTCCGACAGTGCGGCGCTCCCTCAGTATTGCCCCTCCGACAGTGCTGAGCACCGGGGAGTGTCGTTCAGGATTATGGGGCTCGAGTCTCTGGAGTGTCGGGGGGAATTGAACCTGTGACCTTCTGACTCAGGGAGGGAAGACGGACAGACCGAGCAAAGCTGGGACCGTGCTTTCGTGGACTCACGTCAGTGATGGCTTTCTTGGCCTTCTCCTCCGCATTGCGACACTCCTGAATTGTGTCCTCGACCTCCGACTGAAGCTGGTTGATGTCTCCTTCAAGCTTCTTCTTCTGGTTAATGAGGCTCATGTTCTGGGGGAGCGGAAAGGACAGAAAACACACAGTGAGGCTCAGGAATTTCCCCCTCATCGAAGGGTCTGGTTCTGGGTTAGTTCTCCGGGAGTGACCGGGGGTTTGGACACCTTGGGAGTTGTCTCTCCGTTTTGTCCCTGTGGGGGAGAAGGACATCAGGGTACGGGGGGAAGTGGGGGGGAGGTGGAAAGCGGAGATCTGAGTCAGGGAGGGGAGGGAGCGAAGGAGGGAGGAAGCGGAAGAGAGAGAGAGAGGAAGGAAAGGAAGAGGCAAAGGGAGAGAGGGAGAGGGTAAGGGAGGAAGGAAAAGAAAAGAGGGACAGGGAGCGAGAACGAGAGAAGGAGGTGGGGAGAGACAGAGGGAGAATTGAGGAAAAATAGAGGAAGGGATGTAAAGAAAGAGGAACACGGAGAAAGAGCGAGAAGGTGGTAGAGAGAGCGGGAGAGAGAAATAGAGGGGGAATGGAGAGAAAGAGAAGGAAATAGAGAGAGGGGGAGAGAAAAATAGAGGGGGAATGGAGAGAAATAGAGACAGAGAGAAAGCGAGAGAGGAGTTAGAGAGGTAGGAGAGAGAAAACATAAAGGACGAGATGGAGGGAAAGTAGAACAAGGAGACAGAGAACGAGAGAAGAAGCTAGAGAGAGCGGGGAGAGAAAAATAGAGGAAGGGATGGAGAGAAAGAAGGACAGGGTGAAAGAGGTAGAGAGAGAGGGAGAGAGAAAACTAAAGGAAGGGATGCAGAGAAAGGGACAGGGAGAGCAAAAGACAGAGAAGGAGGTAGAGAGAGAGACAGAGAAATAGAGCAAGAGATGGAAAGAAAGAGAGAATCTTCCTGGGCGTGCACAGACCTCCCCAGAGGGGGAAACACCCACCCCGCCCAAACCGGGGAGTTGTGCGGTTAGCCAGGTGGTCCTCAGTACCTGAGAGTGAAGGAGTTGGACCCTCTCGCTGCTCTCGATCAGCTCCGTCTCCGCCAACTTTCGGGCTCGCTCAGTCTGCTCAATCGCGGCCCTGAGCTCCTCTAGCTCCGCCAGTAGGAGGTGGTTGCGACGCTCCACTATAGCGATGTTCTCCTTCAGGTCATCGTTGCCCCTCAGGGCGTCGTCCAGCTGCAGTTGGGTGTCCTGCAGGAGAAGGCGGACAACATCGGACCTTAATACGTGGTAATTGTAGGTCATTGATCAATTCTCATTCATTGCGCCCGACAGGGGTCTTAGCTGAATGAGCATACTGGAGCAGCAAGCTCCTGCACCGAGGAGCAGGCTTTTTGTTCAAAGTGCAGTTCGGAGTCCTGCGGGAGAAGATGGACAACGTAGGACCATGGAAGGAGTTCAGCGAAGATTCACAAGGCTGATACCTGGGATGGCAGGAATGACGTATGAAGAGAGATTGGGTCGATTGGGCTTATTCTCGCTGGAGTTTAGAAGAATGAGAGGGGATCTCATTGAAACTTATAAAATTCTGACAGGACAGGACAAACTAGATGCAGGAAGGATGTTCCCGATGGTCGGGGAGTCCAGAACCAGGGGTCACAGTCTAAGGATAAGGGGTAAACCATTTAGGACAGAAATGAGGAGGAATTTCTTCACCCAGAGAGTGGTGAACCTGTGGAATTCTCTGCCACAGAAGGCAGTAGAGGCCAATTCATTAGATAGATTCAAGAAGGAGTTGGATATATTTCTTAAGGCTAAAGGGATCAAGGGATATGGGGAGAAAGCAGGGACAGGGTACTGAATTTGGATGATCAGCCATGATCGCATTGAATGGCGGAGCAGGCTCAAGGGGCCGAATGGCCTACTCCTGCTCCTATCTTCTATGATTCTATGACCTTAATCCTTGGTCATTTTAGTTAATGAATCAATTCTCAGTCATTACACCCGGCAGGGGTCTTAGCTGAATGAACATTCTGGAGCAGCAAGCCCTACACTGAGGCTTTATGTTGAAGGTACAGTTGTGCATCCTGCAGGACAAGATGGAGAACTTAAGGGGCTGGCAGAGGAACTGAGGACCCAGAATTGGTTCACTAGGATGATGAACTAGAGTTCTGAGCAGATACTGGGAACACAGGAACAGGAGGAGGCCATTCAGCCCCTCGAGTCTTTTTACTACAGGAACAGGAGGAGCCCATTGAGCCTCCTCGAGCCTGTTACATAGGAACAGCAGGAGGCCAATCAACCCCCTGGAGTCTTTTGGACGAGTGGTTAAACCGAGGCCCCGTCTGCCCTCTCAGGTGGACATAAAAGATCCCATGGCACACTATTGGAAGAAGAGCAGGGTGGGTCGGGTGGGGGGGGCGGGGGTGGAGGGTGGAAATTCTCCCTGGTGTCCTGGGGCAAACATTCCTCCTCCCTCAACCCAAAACCACTCGCTAAACCGCCCCCCACAGATTAACAGGGGCATTCGCCTCATTGGCTGGTTGCGGGATCTTGCTGTGCGCACAACGGTTGGCGCGAGGCTCAGTGATTGCCCTTCAAAGCATTCGATTGGGCTGCGAAACGATTCCGGGGCCGTTCTGGAAGAGGGGGCGATGCCTCCCATGGCCGCTGTCCTCGGAGCCCACTTTTACCCCCTAGAGCTCTCTTCAAGTACCGGCCCAAATGCCTTTTGAAAGTTCCTGGGGAATCTGATTCCACTGCCCTTTCAGGCAGTGCGTGCCGGATCTCAACCACCCTCTGTGTGAAGAAACGTGTCCTCATTTTCCCCATCCAAGTTCTTTTGCCAATTATTTTAAATCTGTGTCCTTTGGTGAGCGACCGAATTGCCAGAGGAAACAGTCTCTCCCTGCTTGCTCTATCAACCCCCCGCTGGTGTTCAGAGAGATTTGGGTGTCCTCGTACAGGAAACACAGAGGGCTGGATTTTGATACTGGGGCGGGTTGGGGTCGTGTTATCTACCCGCCTGCAATTGGATGTGGGAGATTGATGCAATTTTCACCTAATTGGGAAATTGAGTTCCAGCATGTGGGAACCCATGAACCAATTAGTGGTTTCAGTCTGAAAGTCGCCTCTGATGATGTCATCATTGCTGCTGCATTGCAGGTCAGAGACTGCCTGGCCTTTGCTGTGAGAGGACCTGGATGCAAAATGAGCAGCAGCTCTCAGGGGAGAGAGAGAGAGAGAAGAGAAGAGAGAGAGAGAGCTTTTTTTGCATCCAGGTCCTCTCACAGCAAAGGCCAGGCAGTCTCTGAAGACATTCAATGCAGCAGCATCAGAGGCGACTTTCAGACCTAATACTACTACTACCTTCATCACATCTCCGTTGCAATAGTGGACCTGTAGCTGATAGTCAGCTATCCACTTGTGCTCCCGCCAGGTTTCACAATCGTGGTTCAGAACAGGCGTGTTTCACGTAGATCAAGGGTTAAAATCACAAAGGCCTTCCAAAATGGCATTATAGAGCCAATTTTGGGCTTGTTAAGGGTCTTAACGGCCTATCCTGTCTCTTAGAGGCGGGACGGAGTCGGGACCAGCAGACACGATTTAATGAAAATTGGGTGGAGGCGGGATGGAGGCGGACTTGTGCCCGCCCGCCAGTTTTCGCAATTTTAACCCCCCACACGCCTCCAAACCCATCTCCATGGGTCAATGAAAATCTAGCCCAGAGAGTTAGCTATGCAGGTACAGCAAGCAATTAGGAAGGCAAATGGCATGTTGGCCTTTATTGCAAGGGGGTTGGAGTACAAGAGTAAGGAAGTCTTGCTACAATTGTACAGGGCCTTGGTGAGACCACACCTGGAGTACTGGGCACAGTTTTGGTCTCCTTATCCAAGGAAGGATATACTTGCCTTAGAGGTGGTGCAACGAAGGTTCACTAGATTGATCCCTGGGATGAGAGGGCTGTCCTATGGGGAGAGATTGAGTAGAATGGGCCGATACTCTCTGGAGTTTAGAAGAATGAGAGGTGATTTCATTGAAACGTATAAGATTCTGAGGGGATCGACAGGGTAGATGCTGAGAGGTTGTTTCCCCCTGGCTGGAGTGTCTAGAACTAGGGGTCATAGTCTCAGGATAAGGGGTCGGCTATATAAGACCGAGATGAGGAGGAATTTCTTCGCTCAGAGGGTTGTGAATCTTTGGAATTCTCTGCCCCAGAGGGCTGTGGATGTTTAATCGTTGAGTATATTCAAGGCTGAGATCGATAGATTTTTGGACTCTAGGGGAATCAAGGGATATGGAGATCGGGCGGGAAAGTGGAGTTGAGGTCGATGATCAGCCATGATCTTATTGAATGGCAGAGCACGCTCGAGGGACTGTATGGCCGACTCCTGCTCTTAATTCTTATGTCCTTATGTTCTCATGATTTTGAAAACTTCTATCAGGTCTCCCCTTAACCTTCTCTGCTCTAAGGAGAACAACCCCAGCTTCTCCAGTCTCTCCACGTAACTGAAGTCCCTCATCCCTGGTACCATTCTGGTCAATCTCCCCTTAACCTTCTCTGCTCTAAGGAGAACAACCCCAGCTTCTCCAGTCTCTCCACTTAACTGAAGTCCCTCATCCCTGGTACCATTCTGGTCAATCTCCCCTTAACCTTCTCTGATCTAAGTAGAACAATCCCAGCTTCTCCAGTCTCTCCACGTAACTGAAGTCCCTCATCCCCGGTACCATTCTGGTCAATCTCCCCTTAACCTTCTCTGCTCTAAGGAGAACAACCCCAGCTTCTCCAGTCTCTCAACATAACTGAAGTCCCTCATCCCCGGTACCATTCTGGTCAATCTCCCCTTAACCTTCTCTGATCTAAGTAGAACAATCCCAGCTTCTCCAGTCTCTCCACGTAACTGAAGTCCCTCATCCCCGGTACCATTCTGGTCAATCTGCCCTTAACCTTCTCTTCTCTAAGGAGAACAACCCCAGCTTCTCCAGTCTCTCCACATAACTGAAGTCCCTCATCCCCTGGTACCATGTTGACAAAACCTCCTCTGCACCCTCTCCAAGGTCCCAAAACCCTCCCCGCGCAAGGGAGAACGGCAGGCGTTTCACGCACAGCAGGATCCCACTGAAGTGGAGCATCGGCGCCCTTCAGGAATTTAAGGGGTTAACAATGCAGCTTGCACACTAGACAGAGACCAGCGGAGACAGGTCAGACATGCTGACCACAAGGTCTCGATGCTTTTGCTAGATTAGATGAACTTATTTCGGAAGCACCAACCACAAACTATGGAACCTAGAGATAAGTAAAACCACACAGGGCACAGCAAGACAGAAATGCAGACATGTGGTTTTACTAAAGGTTACCAAATTATAACAACAGGTGGGATCATAAAGATTATGGGCTGGATTTTGTCAATGGGGACGTGATGGAGGCGGGACTCCCACTTTTGGGGTTGTAATCCCGCCTCCATCGTGTTGTGGCCAACCCACTCGATTTTCCCTTGATTGACCTTGTTGAGCCCGCCCAGCGGGCTCAGCAGGCCAATCAAGGGCCATCCGGCAACAGGTGACGTCACAGATTGACATTTCATCTGTCAAGAGCTTTTGACAGATGAAATATCAGCGTTTGACAGCTCTTTGAAGCTGTCAAACACTGACAATCTGTCCTCTAAGTTAATTGTACAGGGCCTTGGTGAGACCACACCTTGAGTACTGTGTGCAGTTTTGGTCGCCTTATCTGAGGAAGGATGTTCTTGCCATGGAAGGAGTTCAGCGAAGATTCACAAGGCTGATACCTGGGATGGCAGGAATGACATATGAGGAGAGAGTGGGTCGATTGGGCTTATACTCGCTGGAGTATAGAAGAATGAGAGGGGATCTCATCGAAACATATAAAATTCTGACAGGTCTGGACAAACTAGATGCAGGAAAATGTTCCCGATGGTCGGAGAGTCCAGAACCAGGGGTCATAATCTAAGGATAAGGGGTAAGCCATTTAGGACAGAAATGAGGAAGAATTTCTTCACCCAGAGAGTGGTGAACCTGTGGAATTCTCTACCACAGAAGGTAGTTGAGGCCAAGTCATTAAATATATTCAAGAATGAGATGGATATATTTCTTAAAGCTAAAGGTATCAAGGGATATGGGGAGAAGGCAGGTACAGGGTACTGAGTTTGGATGATCAGCCATGATCTCATCGAATGGCGGAGCAGGCTCGAGGGGTCGAATGGCCTACTCCTGCTCCTATCTTCTATGCTGTACTCTAAGTTAATTCCTTCCTCTCAGGCTGATTTAGAGATCTCTGCAGAACAAAAAGCAGAGGCTGCAGCTTTTGACAGCTCCGCGGCCATTCTGCTTTCTGTGCCGGTGAGATTTCTGACTCCCGAGACCTGAAGGGCTGACACCTGCAGGAGGAAGTTAAGGTAAGTAAAACCTTTTTCCACACTTTACACTTACCTTACACACTTACCTCCGCACACATGCACCCATCACTCACCTGCCCACCGGACATATCGACCCCCTCCAACCCCTGCAGACCCACGGTCCGCCTTGCTAAAACGGTGTGGTTCGGACCTGTCGGGAAGCCCAGACTTCAGGGCTGAAAATAGGGATTAGGCAAAAAAACTGCCTGTTAACTACCTGTTAACAGGCAGTTTATTGGCACTAATCCCCTTCCCGCCTCGGGGAGGCGGGTCCCAGCACAGGTCGGGGACTGGCATGGAGGCGGGTTGGGGGCGGGATGGGTTCGGGACCCCCGAATCTGCAATTTTAACCCCACCACACGCCTCCAAACCCGCCTCCACGGGTCAATGAAAATCCTGCCCCATGTGATTGGCCCAGAAATTAGGCTCCCTGGCTTCCCGCGGGTGCAAGGATTCCCGCGCGCGCCTACCTACCGCGCCTGCCGTTGACCTCTGGGCCCACGGGGACTTCAGCTCCTGGGCCTCCTGCAGCTGCTGGCGCGCAGTGCTTGCGTATCCCAGGGGCGTAGTTAGTGCGAGGCGTCCCCTGGGATCACGTGGGCCATGGAGAGCCAATGGCAGCAGACCATCTTTCATTCATAGATTTGACAGGAGACCTGTCAAATCTATGAATTGAAATCAGCCCCAAAACAACACTTAAACTTCAAATAATTTTTTTTTAAAACCATCACACTTATAAAATAACTATAAGTTAAATAAATTAACTACTTTAAACAAAAATTTAAATTTTTGAAAAAATTAAAATACTTTTTAAGAGTGCTAAAAATAAACTTACCTTTCTTTAAAGTATCTAAAAAAGATAAACCTGTTGAAAAAATGTTTTAAATTGTAATTAATTAACCACTTACCTTGTTGAAAACGGGTCCTGCGCCTCCTTTTTATAAGCGTAGGTTCTTCAATACTTACCCTCCCGTAGAAACCTGAAAAAAACCTAAGTTTGCTGCGTGCGCGCAGCCTCTACCGCGCACGCGGTTCACCTCTGAACCGCTCCCTTCACCAGACCGGAAGTTCCAGTTTCCCGCGCATGCGCAGTGCATGCAGGAACCCCGCACTTCAGGAGGCCTTACGGGTGAGTACAGAGCGCGTACTCACCCGGCAAGTGCCGAATTTTTGGCCCAATAAATATAGGCGAACGGTTGTGTGACACGAGATAGGGAATTAGCCAATCAGCGACTGTGCACGTGGGCCTCAGGCCAATTAAAACAGTGTAATGGGATCGTAGATGAAGCTGAGCTTGTATGATTAAGTGTAAAAAAGATGGCTTAAAATGTGTAACAGCGGAGAAGTCTCCTGGTGCGCCAGTCGAGATTGTCTCCCTATCGGTGTAATAAAGACTATTTGAACAACGATCGAAAACCTTGTGTCGAGTGTTGGCTTAAAATACTCCACAACACCACGGCCATCATTCCTCTGGCCCCCGCCTCGCCCCTTCTGACCCGAGTCTCGCATGACGTATGAGGAGAGGGCTACACGGTGGCATAGTGGTTAGCACTGTTGCCTCACAGCGCCAGGGACCCGGGTTCGAATCCGGCCTCGGGTGACTGTCTGTGTGGAGTTTGCACATTCTCCCCGTGTCTGCGTGGTGCTCCAGTTTCCTCCCACAGTCCAAAGATGTGCGGGTTAGGTTGATTTGGCTATGATAAAAATTGACCCTTAGTGTTAGGGGGATTAAATACGTGGGGTTACGGGGATAGGGTGGGATATGTGTTGGTGCAGGCTCGATGGGCCGAAATGGCCTCTATCTGCACTGTGGGGATTCTGTGATTCTGAGAGATTGGGTCGATTGGGCTTATACTCGCTGGAGTTTAGAAGAATGAGAGGGGATCTCATTGAAACTTATAAAATTCTAACAGGACTAGATAGACTGGATGCAGGAAGGATGTTCCCGATGGTCGGGGGAGTCCAGAACCAGGGGTCACAGTCTAAGGATAAGGGGTAAGCCATTTAGGACAGAGATGAGGAGGAATTTCTTCACCCAGAGAGTGGTGAACCTGTGGAATTCTCTACCACAGAAGGCAGTGGAGGCCAATTCATTAAATAGATTCAAGAAGGAGCTGGATATATTTCTTAAGGCTAAAGGGATCAAGGGATATGGGGAGAAGGCAGGTACAGGGTACTGAGTTTGGATGATCAGCCATGATCGCATTGAATGGCGGAGCAGGCTCGAGGGGCCGAATGGCCTACTCCTGCTCCTATCTTCTATGAGGAGGATACCGAGAAACTCCAGGATGATCTGGACAGGTTGGGTGAGTGGGCAGAAGCGTGGAAGATGCAATATAACGTGGATAAGTGCGAGGTTATCCACTTTGGTGTCAAAAACAGAAAGGCAGACTATTATCTGAATGGCAATAGATTGGGAGAAGGGGAAGTGCAATGAGACCTGGGTGTCCTTGTGCACCAGTCGCTGAAAGTAAGCATGCAGGTGCAGCAGGCGGTGAAGAAGGCAAATGGTATGTTGGCCTTCATAGCGAACGGGTTTGAGTACAGGAACAGGGATGTCCTGCTGCAGTTGTACAGGGCCTTGGTGAGACCACACCTTGAGTACTGTGTGCAGTTTTGGTCGCCTTATCTGAGGAAGGATGTTCTTGCCATGGAAGGAGTTCAGCGAAGATTCACATGGCTAATACCTGGGATGGCAGGAATAATATATGAGGAGAGATTGGGTCGATTGGGCTTATACTCACTGGAGCATAGAAGAATGAGAGGGGATCTCATTGAAACTTATAAAATTCTGACAGGACTGGACAGACTAGATGCAGGAAGAATGTTCCCGATGGTCGGGGGAGTCCAGAACCAGGGGTCACAGTCTAAGGATAAGGGGTAAGCCATTTAGGCCTGAGATGAGGAGGAATTTCTTCACCCAGAGAGTGGTGAACCTGTGGAATTCTCTACCACAGAAGGCAGTAGAGGTCAATTCATTAAATATATTCAAGAAGGAGTTGGATATATTTCTTAAGGCTAAAGGGATCAAGGGATATGGGGAGAAAGCAGGGACAGAGTACTGAATTTGGATGATCAGCCATGATCGCATTGAATGGCGGAGCAGGCTAGAGGGGCCGAATGGCCTACTCCTGCTCCTATCTTCTATGTTTCTATGTCACACTCTCTCGGCTCCACCACCTGGGCGGGAAGCTCCTTCTACGTCACAGATCTCACCTTCAGGCTGCTGTGCAAGATCTTGACTTGCTTCTGGCCCTCGCTGGCTTGGCGGTTGGCCATGCTGAGCTGGACCTCCATCTCGTTGAGGTCGCCCTCCATCTTCTTCTTGACCCTCAGCGCCTCATTGCGGCTCCTGGTCTCCGACTCCAGGGAGGTCTGGAGGGCGTCCACCACCCGCTGCTGGTTCCTCTTGGCCTGCTCCATCTCCTCCTCCTTCTCCGCCACCTTCCGCTCCATGTCCGCCTTGATCTGGCTGTACTCCAGCTGGGCCCTCAGAATCTTCCCCTCCTCGTGTTCCAGGGAGGCCTTGTCGATGGATGGGAGAGAAATGGATGGGAGGAAACAAAGAGTAGGAGTAAATGGGTACTTTTCAGAATGGCAGGCAGTGACCAGCGGGGTACCGCAGGGTTCGGTGCTGGGACCCCAGCTGTTTACATTATATATTAATGATTTGGACGAAGGGATTAAATGTAATATCTCCAAATTTGCGGATGACACTAAATTGGGAGGCAGTGTGAACAATGAGGAGGATGCTGGGAGGCTACAGAGTGACTTGGACAGGTTGGGTGAATGGGCAAATGTATGGCAGATGAAGTACAATGTGGATAAATGTGAGGTTATCCACTTTGGTGGTAAAAATAGAGAGGCGGACTATTACCTGAATGGTGGCAGATTAGGGAAAGGGGAGGTGCAACGAGACCTGGGCATCATGGTACATCAGTCATTGAAGGTGGGAATGCAAGTGCAGCAGGCAGTCAAGAAAGCAAACGGAATGATGGCCTTCATAGTAAGGGGATTTGAGTACAGGAGTAGGGAGGTGATGCTGCAGTTGTACAGGGCCTTGGTGAGGCCACACCTGGAGTATTGTGCGCAGTTTTGGTCTCCTAACTTAAGGAAGGACATTCTTGCTATTGAGGGAGTGCAGCGAAGGTTCACTAGATTGATTCCTGGGATGGCCGGACTGACATATCAAGAAAGATTGGGTCAACTGAACTTGTATCCTCTGGAGTTCAGAAGAATGAGGGGGGATCTTATAGAGACATTTAAAATCCTGACTGGTTTAGACAAATTAGATGCGGGCAGAATGTTCCCAATGGTAGGGAAAACTAGAACCAGGGGTCACAGTCTAAGGATTAAGGGGAAGCCATTTAGGACTGAGCTGAGGAGGAACTTCTTCACCCAGAGAGTGGTGAATCTATGGAATTCTCTTCCACAGAAGGTTGTTGAGGCCAGTTCGCTAAATATATTCAAAAGGGAGTTAGATATAACACTCACAACTAGGGGGATCAAGGGGTATGGCGAGAAAGCAGGAATGGGGTACTGAGGTAGCATGTTCAGCCATGAACGCATTGAATGGCGGTGCAGGCTCGAAGGACCGAATGGTCTACTCCTGTACCTATTTTCTATGTTTCTATGTTTCTATGGATCATTCAACAGCAAGCACATTGCCTTCCCTCCAACTGCCTCTCTACTTCCATGTCCCCCATGGTCCAATCATCTCAAGCCAACATCTTCCCACTCATCTTCGTCCAATCATCTCACCTCACCACCAGCCATCGACCAATCATCTCAGCTTAGAAGAATGAGAGGGGATCTTATTGAAAGAGATAAGATTCTGAGGGGGCTCAACAGGGTAGATGCAGAGAGGATTCCCCTCGTGGGGGTATCTAGAACTAGGGGGCATAATTTCAGAATAAAGGGGTTTAAAACGGATGTGAGGAGGAATTTCTTCTCTCAGAGGGTCGTGAATCTTTGGAATTCTCTTCCCCAGAGAGCTGTGGAGGCTGGTTCATTGAATATATTCAAGGTGGAGATAGACAGATTTTTGAATGGTAAGGGAGTCAAGGGTTATGGGGAGCGGGCAGGGAAGTGGAGTTGAGACCAAGATCAGATCAGCCGTGATCTTATTGAATGGCGGAGCAGGCTCGAGGGGCCAAATGACCTACTCTTGCTCCTATTTCTTATGTTCTTATGTACAGCAACCATCGACCAACTGAAAAATGTGAGTTGATGCATTTTGGGAGGACTAACAAGGCAAGGGAATACACAATGAATGGTAGGACCCTAGGAAGGACAGAGGATCAGAGGGACCTTGGTGTGCATGTACATAGATCCCTGAAGGCAGCAGGACAGGTAGATAAGGTGGTTAAGAAGGCACATGGGATACTTCCCTTCATTAGCCGAGGCATAGAATATAAGAGCAGGGAGGTTATGATGGAGCTGTACAAAACGCTAGTTGGGCCACAGCTGGAATACTGTGTGCAGTTCTGGTCGCCACACTATAGGAGGGATGTGATTGCATTGGAGAGGGTGCAGAGGAGATTCACCAGGATGTTAACTGGGCTGGAGCGCTTCAGCTATGAAGAGAGACTGGGCAGGCTGGGATTGTTTTCCTCAGAGCAGAGAAGGCTGAGGGGGGACCTGACTGAGGTGTACAAAATTATGAGGGGCATAGATAGGGTAGATAGAAAGGAACTTTTCCCCTTAGTAGAGGGGTCAATAACCAGGGGGCATAGTTTCAAGGTTAAGGGGCAGGAGGTTTAGAGGGGATTTGAGGAAAAACTTTTTCACCCAGAGGGTGGTTGGAATCTGGAACTCACTGCCTGAAAGGGTGGTAGAGGCAGGAACCCTCACAACATTCAAGAAGCATTTAGATGAGCACTTGAAATGCCATAGCATACAAGGCAACGGACCAAGTGCTGGAAAATGGGATTAGAATAGACAGGGCTTGATGGCCGGCGCGGACACGATGGGCCGAAGGGCCTCTTTCTGTGCTGTAGAACTCTATGACTCGACCAATCATCTCACCCCAACTCCAACCATCGACCAATCATCATCCAATCATCTCACCCCAACACCTACCCATCCAGTGTTGCCCTTGACTCCCACTGCCCCCCTCCCCCAACCCACAGGGTTCAAAGTTCAAGTCTCTTGCACTTCTGGGTAGTATCACACTCACTTCCTGTCACGTCCCGGGTGTCACACTTCGATCGGAATTCCCGAGCGGGGGGTGGTGGGGGGAGGGAAGGTTCGAGGGAAATTTCCCTCAAGAACGCCCCCCGGCGGGGCGTTCCCGCACCCGAAGCCAGGGAGGGGCGGGCCGGAGAGAGCCCGTGTAGACGCCCCTTAAGCGGAAAGCACGCCCCCCACCTGCTCCTGCCCGGCCGCGACACGGTTGGGACGGGAACAGGAGGAATGTCCCGGTCGATCAGCTCCTTTACCTCCGCCTCCTCCAGGGCGCTCTGCAGGTCCTGCTTCTCCTGCTCCAGCTGCTTCCTGATCTTCTCCAACTCGTGGACGCTCTTCCCGCCTTCGCCCAACTGTTCCGTCAAGTCCGAGATCTCCTCTGGGGGGGGATGTGAGGAAGGAGGAGCCAGTTTAGTCACTCTTGATTGGCTGAGGACTTGGAAAGGCGAACTGGGTTGGAATCGAGATCCTCATCTCCGACTCTAACTCAGCAACCTCAAAGATATCCATAGGACTCATCCAAATAGTGTCCCGTGTGATCTCAGTACTGCCCCTCCGACAGTGCTGCGCTCCCTCAGTACTGCCCCTCCGACAGTGCGGCGCTCCCTCAGTACTGCCCCTCCGACAGTGCGGCGCTCCCTCAGTACTGACCCTCCGACAGTGCGGAGCTCCCTCAGTACTGCCCCTCCGACAGTGCGGCGCTCCCTCAGTACTGCCCCTCCGACAGTGCGGCGCTCCCTCAGTACTGCCCCTCCTGACAGTGCAGCGCTCCCTCAGTACTGCCCCTCCGACTGTGCGGCGCTCCCTCAGTACTGCCCCTCCGACAGTGCAGCGCTCCCTCAGTACTGACCCTCCGACAGTGCGGAGCTCCCTCAGTACTGCCCCTCCGACAGTGCGGCGCTCCCTCAGTACTGCCCCTCCGACAGTGCGGCGCTCCCTCAGTACTGACCCTCCGACAGTGCGGAGCTCCCTCAGTACTGCCCCTCCGACAGTGCGGCGCTCCCTCAGTACTGCCCCTCCCGACAGTGCAGCGCTCCCTCAGTACTGCCCCTCCGACTGTGCGGCGCTCCCTCAGTACTGCCCCTCCGACAGTGCAGCGCTCCCTCAGTACTGCCCCTCCGACAGTGCGGCGCTCCCTCAGTACTGCCTCTCTGATAGTGCGGCGCTCCCTCAGTACTGCCCCTCCGACAGTGCGGCGCTCCCTCAGTACTGACCCTCCGACAGTGCAGAGCTCCCTCAGTACTGCCCCTCCGACTGTGCGGCGCTCCCTCAGTTCTGCCCCTCCGACAGTGCAGCGCCTCATCAGTACTGGCACTGGGGACTGTCAGCCTGCATTTCTATGCTCACATCTCTGGAGTGGAACAGCGGAGGGGTTGAATAAAAGAATTTATGTAGCTGGTCGAGTCGAGTTTCTGGTCAACTGTGTTGATGGTGGGGTATTCGACGACCGTAACGCCATCGAGCGTCAGTTCGGACACGGGGCAGCAGGAGGTTTGGATGAGCGGATGGCTACGGAGGGGGCCAGGTGAGGAGGACTTTGGGAACCGTCGAGTCTGGGGGGGAGAACGGGGCACGGATGAGGGCTTCAGTGGCAGAGGAGCTGAGGCAGGGGGTGGAGAGGGGCTAGGTTACGGACAGTGGAAGTAGGCGGTCTTGGAGTTGGAGGGCGCACATGGCAATAGATTGGGAGAAGGGGAAGTGCAACGAGACCTGGGTGTCCTTGTGCACTAGTCGCTGAAGGTAAGCATGCAGGTGCAGCAGGCGGTGAAGAAGGCAAATGTTATGTTGGCCTTCATAGCGAGAGGGTTTGAGTATAGGAACAGGGATGTCCTGCTGCAGTTGTACAGGGCCTTGGTGAGACCACACCTTGAGTACTGTGTGCAGTTTTGGTCGCCTTATCTGAGGAAGGATGTTCTTGCCATGGAAGGAGTTCAGCGAAGATTCACCAGGCTGATACCTGGGATGGCAGGAATGACATACGAGGAGAGATTGGGTCGATTGGGCTTATACTCAGTGGAGTTTAGAAGAATGAGAGGGGATCTCATCGAAACATATAAAATTCTGACAGGTCTGGACAAACTAGATGCAGGAAGGATGTTCCCGATGGTCGGAGAGTCCAGAACCAGGGGTCATAATCTAAGGATAAGGGGTAAGCCATTTAGGACAGAAATGAGGAGGAATTTCTTCACCCAGAGAGTGGTGAACCTGTGGAATTCTCTACCACAGAAGGTAGTTGAGGCCAAGTCATTAAATATATTCAAGAATGAGTTAGATATATTTCTTAAAGCTAAAGGGATGAAGGGATATGGGGAGAAGGCAGGGACAGGGTACTGAGTTTGGATGATCAGCCATGATCTCATCGAATGGCGGAGCAGGCTCGAGGGGCCGAATGGCCCACTCCTGCTCCTATCTTCGATGTTTCTATGGAGGTCGGAAGCTCATCTCGGGATCAGGTAAGGGGCCGAGGTTGCGAACGGTTTGGTTTGGCCTCGGTCAGTGGCCACAGGGAGAGAGAGAGAAACACACCTGATCTGGGCAAAGTGAGACTCTAAATGGGGCTGGGGGTTCCTCAGGAGATCGGATGCCCTACCTTGCAGGATCTTGTTCTCCCTCTTGAGGGTCTCCAGATGGTCCAAGGCCTCCTCGTAAGCGTTCTTCAGCTTGAAGAGCTCGGTGCTGAGTGATCGTGCCTCCTTCTGGGCCGCCTCCAGCTCACTCTGAGACTCCTCGTATTTCTGTTTCCACTCTGCTAGCACCTGGTGGGAGGGACAAGTTTCATGGGTCAATTCAGCGCTCCCTCAGTACAGAACCCTCCGACAGTGCGGCGCTCCCCCAGTACTGCCCCTCCGACAGTGCAGCGCTCCCTCAGTACTGCCCCTCCGACAGTGCGGCGCTCCCTCAGTACTGCCCCTCCGACAGTGCGGCGCTCACTCAGTACTGCCCCTCCGACAGTGCGGCGCTCCCTCAGTACTGCCCCTCCGACAGTGCAGCGCTCCCTCAGTACTGCCCCTCCGACAGTGCGGCGCTCCCTCAGTACTGCCCCTCCGACAGTGCGGCGCTCCCTCAGTACTGCCCCTCCGACAGTGCAGTGCTCCCTCAGTACTGCCCCTCCGACAGTGCGGCGCTCCCTCAGTACAGAACCCTCCGACAGTGCAGCGCTCCCTCAGTACTGCCCCTCCGACAGTGCGGCGCTCCCTCAGTACTGCCCCTCCGACAGTGCGGCGCTCCCTCAGTACTGCCCCTCCGACAGTGCAGCGCTCCCTCAGTACTGCCCCTCCGACAGTGCAGCTCTCCCTCAGTACTGCCCCTCCGACAGTGCGGCGCTCCCTCAGTACTGCCCCTCCGACAGTGCGGCGCTCCCTCAGTACTGCCCCTCCGACAGTGCGGCACTCCCTCAGTACTGCCCCTCCGACAGTGCGGCGCTCCCTCAGTACTGCCCCTCCGACAGTGCAGCTCTCCCTCAGTACTGCCCCTCCGACAGTGCGGCGCTCCCTCAGTACTGCCCCTCC
>JASTWF010002475.1:0-25547 GCA_030390025.1 Squalus acanthias | reverse complement strand
GTGACCTGTGATTGACCGAGGCATGAAGTTACCTGTGATTGACCTCGACATGAAGTGACCTGTCATTGACCTCAACATTAAGTGACCTGCAATTGACCGAGGCCTGAAGTGACCTGTGATTGACCTCGACATCAAGTGACCTGTGATTGACCTCAACATCAAGTGACCTGTGATTGACCTTGAAATGAAGTGACCTGTGATTGACCGAAGCATGAAGTGACCTGTGATTGATCAAGGCATGAAGTGACCTGTGATTGACCGAGGCATGAAGTGACCTGCGATTGACCGAGGAATGAAGTTACCTGCGATTAACCTCGACATGAAGTGACCAGCGATTGACCTCGACATGAAGTAACCTGTAATTGACCTCGACATGAAGTGACCTGCGATTGACCGAGTCATGAAGTGACCTGTAATTGAGCAAGGCATGAAGTGACCTGCGATTGACCTCGACATGTAGTGACCTGTGAATGACCTCGACATGAAGTGACCTGTGATTGACCTCGACATGAAGTGACCTGCGATTGACCTCGACATGAAGTGACCTGTAATTGACCTCAACATGAGTTGACCTGTGATTGACCTCAACATGTAGTGACCTGTGATTGACCGAGGCCTGAAGTGACCTGTGATTGACCTTGACATCAAGTGAGCTGTGATTGATCTCAACATCAAGTGACCTGTGATTGACCTTGACATGAATTGACCTGTGATTGACTGAGGCATGAAGTGACCTGCGATTGACCTCGACATGAAGTGACCTGTGATTGACCGAGGCATGAAGTGACCTGTGATTGACCTTGACATCAAGTGAGCTGTGATTGATCTCAACATCAAGTGACCTGTGATTGACCTTGACATGAAGTGACCTGTGATTGACTGAGGCATGAAGTGACCTGCGATTGACCTCGACATGAAGTGACCTGCGATTGACCTCGACATGAAGTGACCTGTGATTGACCGAGGCATGAAGTGACCTGTGATTGACCGAGGCATGAAATGACGTGTGATTGACATCGACATGCAGTGACCTGTGATTGACCGACGCATGAAGTGACCTGTCATTGACCGAGGCATGAAGTGACCTGTGATTGACCTCGACATCAAGTGACCTGTGATTGACCTCGACATGAAGTGAGCTTTGATTGACCTCGACATGAAGTGACCTGTGATTGACCTCGACATGAACTGATCTGCGATTGACCTCAACATGAAGTGACCTGCGATTGACCTCAAAATGATGTGACCTATGATTGACCTCGACATGAAGTGACCTGTGATGGACCTCGACATGAAGTGACCTGTGATTGACCTCGAGGTGATCTGATCTGCGATTCACCTTGACATGAAGTGACCTGTGATTGACCTTGACATGAAGTGACCTGTGATTGACCTCAACATGTAATGAGCTGTGATTGACCTCGACATGTAGTGACCTGTGATTGACCTCGACATGATCTGATCTGCGATTGACCTCGACATGAAGTGACCTGTGATTGACCTTGACATAAAGTGACCTGTGATTGACCTCGACATATAGTGACCTGTGATGGACCTCGACATGAAGTGACCGGTGATTGACCGAGGCATGAAGTGACCTGTGATTGACCTCGACATCAAGGGACCTACGATTGACCGAGGCATGAAGTGAGCTGTGATTGACCTTGACATAAAGTGACCTGTGATTGACCTCGACATGTAGTGACCTGTGATGGACCTCGACATGAAGTGACCGGCGACTGACCGAGGCATGAAGTGACCTGTGATTGACCTCGACTTGAAGTGACCTGTGATTGACCTCGACATGAAGTGACCTGTAATTGACCTCAACATGAGTTGACCTGTGATTGACCTCAACATGTAGTGACCTGTGATTGACCGAGGCCTGTAGTGACCTGTGATTGACCTTGACATCAAGTGAGCTGTGATTGATCTCAACATCAAGTGACCTGTGATTGACCTTGACATCAAGTGAGCTGTGATTGATCTCAACATCAAGTGACCTGTGATTGACCTTGACATGAAGTGACCTGTGATTGACTGAGGCATGAAGTGACCTGCGATTGACCTCGACATGAAGTGACCTGCGATTGACCTCGACATGAAGTGACCTGTGATTGACCAAGGCATGAAGTGACCTGTGATTGACCTTGACATCAAGTGAGCTGTGATTGATCTCAACATCAAGTGACCTGTGATTGACCTTGACATGAAGTGACCTGTGATTGACTGAGGCATGAAGTGACCTGCGATTGACCTCGACATGAAGTGACCTGCGATTGACCTCGACATGAAGTGACCTGTGATTGACCTTGACATGAAGTGACCTGTGATTGACCTCGACATCAAGGGACCTACGATTGACCGAGGCATGAAGTGACCTGTGATTGATCTTGACATAAAGTGACCTGTGATTGACCTCGACATGTAGTGACCTGTGATGGACCTCGACATGAAGTGACCGGCGACTGACCGAGGCATGAAGTGACCTGTGATTGACCTCGACTTGAAGTGACCTGTGATTGACCTCGACATGAAGTGACCTGTAATTGACCTCAACATGAGTTGACCTGTGATTGACCTCGACATGTAGTGAGCTGTGATTGACCGAGGCCTGTAGTGACCTGTGATTGACCTTGACATCAAGTGAGCTGTGATTGATCTCAACATCAAGTGACCTGTGATTGACCTTGACATGAAGTGACCTGTGATTGACTGAGGCATGAAGTGACCTGCGATTGACCTCGACATGACGTGACCTGCAATTGACCTCGACATGAAGTGACCTGTGATTGACCGAGGCATGAAGTGACCTGTGATTGACCTTGACATCAAGTGAGCTGTGATTGACCTCGACATGAAGTGACCTGTGATTGACCTCGACATGAAGTGACCTGTGATTGACCTCGACATGAACTGATCTGCGATTGACCTCGACATGAAGTGACCTGCGATTGACCTCGAAATGATGTGACCTATGATTGACCTCGACATGAAGTGACCTGTGATGGACCTCGACATGAAGTGACCTGTGATTGACCTCGACATGAAGTGACCTGCGATTGACCTCGAAATGATGTGACCTATGATTGACCTCGACATGAAGTGACCTGTGATGGACCTCGACATGAAGTGACCTGTGATTGACCTCGACATGATCTGATCTGCGATTCACCTCGACATGAAGTGACCTGTGATTGACCTTGACATGAAGTGACCTGTGATTGACCTCGACATGTAGTGAGCTGTGATTGACCTCGACATGTAGTGACCTGTGATTGACCTCGACATGATCTGATCTGCGATTGACCTCGACATGAAGTGACCTGTAATTGACCTTGACATAAAGTGACCTGTGATTGACCTCGACATGTAGTGACCTGTGATGGACCTCGACATGAAGTGACCGGTGATTGACCGAGGCATGAAGTGACCTGTGATTGACCTCGACATCAAGGGACCTACGATTGACCGAGGCATGAAGTGACCTGTGATTGACCTTGACATGAAGTGACCTGTGATTGACCTCGACATGAAGTGACCTGTGATTGAACGAGGCATGAAGTTACCTGAGATTTACCTCGACATGAAGTGACCTGTGATTGCCGTCGACATGAAGTGAACTGCGATTGACCTCGAAATGATGTGACCTATGATTGACCTCGACATGAAGTGACCTGTGATGGACCTCGACATGAAGTGACCTGTGATTTACCTCGACATGATCTGACCTGCGATTGACCTCGACATGAAGTGACCTGTGATTGACCTCGACATGAAGTGACCTGTGATTGACCTCGACAAGTAGTGAGCTGTGATTGACCTCGACATGTAGTGACCTGTGATTGACCTCGACATGAAGTTACCTGCGATTGACCAAGGCATGAAGTGACCTGTGATTGACCGTGACATAAAATGACCTGTGATTGACCTCGTCATGTAGTGACCTGTGATGGACCTCGACATGAAGTGACCGGCGATTGACCGAGGCATGAAGTGACCTGCGATTGACCTCGAAATGATGTGACCTATGATTGACCTCGACATGAAGTGACCTGTGATGGACCTCGACATGAAGTGACCTGTGATTGACCTCGACATGATCTGATCTGCGATTGACCTCGACATGAAGTGACCTGTAATTGACCTTGACATGAAGTGACCTGTGATTGACCTCGACATGTTGTGAGCTGTGATTGACCTCGACATGTAGTGACCTGTGATTGACCTCGACATGATCTGATCTGCGATTGACCTCGACATGAAGTGACCTGTAATTGACCTTGACATAAAGTGACCTGTGATTGACCTCGACATGTAGTGACCTGTGATGGACCTCGACATGAAGTGACCGGTGATTGACCGAGGCATGAAGTGACCTGTGATTGACCTCGACATCAAGGGACCTATGATTGACCGAGGCATGAAGTGACCTGTGATTGACCTTGACATGAAGTGACCTGTGATTGACCTCGACATGAAGTGACCTGTGATTGACCGAGGCATGAAGTTACCTGAGATTTACCTCGACATGAAGTGACCTGTGAGTGCCCTCGACATGAAGTGAACTGCGATTGACCTCGAAATGAAGTGACCTATGATTGACCTCGACATGAAGTGACCTGTGATGGACCTCGACATGAAGTGACCTGTGATTTACCTCGACATGATCTGACCTGCGATTGACCTCGACATGAAGTGACCTGTGATTGACCTCGACATGAAGTGACCTGTGATTGACCTCGACAAGTAGTGAGCTGTGATTGACCTCGACATGTAGTGACCTGTGATTGACCTCGACATGAAGTTACCTGCGATTGACCAAGGCATGAAGTGACCTGTGATTGACCGTGACATAAAATGACCTGTGATTGACCTCGTCATGTAGTGACCTGTGATGGACCTCGACATGAAGTGACCGGCGATTGACCGAGGCATGAAGTGACCTGTGATTGACCTCGACATCAAGGGACCTGCGATTGACCGAGGCATGAAGTGACCTGTGATTGACCTTGACATAAAATGACCTGTGATGGACCTCGACATGAAGTGACCGGCGATTGACCGAGGCATGAAGTGACCTGTGATTGACCTCGACTTGAAGTGATCTGTGATTGACCTCGACATGTAGTGGCCTTCAATTTTCCTCGACATGAAGTGACCTGCGATTGACCGAGGCATGAAGGGACCTGCGATTGACCTCGACATGAAGGGACCTGTGATTGACCTCAACATCAAGTGACCTGTGATTGACCTTGACATGAAGTGACCTGCAATTGACCGAAGCATGAAGTGACCTGTGATTGATCGAGGCATGAAGTGACCTGTGATTCACCGAGGCATGAAGTGACCTGCGATTGACCGAGGAATGAAGTTACTTGCGATTGACCTCGATATGAAGTGGCCTGCGATTGACCTCGACATGAAGTAACCTGTAATTGACCTCGACATGAAGTGACCTGTGATTGACCGAGGCATGAAGTTACCTGAGATTTACCTCGACATGAAGTGACCTGTGATTGCCCTCGACATGAAGTGAACTGCGATTGACCTCGAAATGAAGTGACCTATGATTGACCTCGACATGAAGTGACCTGTGATGGACCTCGACATGAAGTGACCTGTGATTTACCTCGACATGATCTGACCTGCGATTGACCTCGACATGAAGTGACCTGTGATTGACCTCGACATGAAGTGACCTGTGAGTGACCTCGACAAGTAGTGAGCTGTGATTGACCTCGACATGTAGTGACCTGTGATTGACCTCGACATGAAGTTACCTGCGATTGACCAAGGCATGAAGTGACCTGTGATTGACCGTGACATAAAATGACCTGTGATTGACCTCGTCATGTAGTGACCTGTGATGGACCTCGACATGAAGTGACCGGCGATTGACCGAGGCATGAAGTGACCTGTGATTGACCTCGACATCAAGGGACCTGCGATTGACCGAGGCATGAAGTGACCTGTGATTGACCTTGACATAAAATGACCTGTGATGGACCTCGACATGAAGTGACCGGCGATTGACCGAGGCATGAAGTGACCTGTGATTGACCTCGACTTGAAGTGATCTGTGATTGACCTCGACATGTAGTGGCCTTCAATTTTCCTCGACATGAAGTGACCTGCGATTGACCGAGGCATGAAGGGACCTGCGATTGACCTCGACATGAAGGGACCTGTGATTGACCTCAACATCAAGTGACCTGTGATTGACCTTGACATGAAGTGACCTGCAATTGACCGAAGCATGAAGTGACCTGTGATTGATCGAGGCATGAAGTGACCTGTGATTAACCGAGGCATGAAGTGACCTGCGATTGACCGAGGAATGAAGTTACTTGCGATTGACCTCGATATGAAGTGACCTGCGATTGACCTCGACATGAAGTAACCTGTAATTGACCTCGACATGAAGTGACCTGCAATTGACCGAGGCTTGAAGTGACCTGTGATTGACCTCAACATGAAGTGACCTGCTATTGACCGAGGCCTGAAGTGACCTGTGATTGACCGTGACATAAAGTGACCTGTGATTGACCTCGTCATGTAGTGAATTGTGATGGACCTCGACATGAAGTGACCGGCGATTGACCGAGGCATGAAGTGACCTGTGATTGACCTCGACATCAAGGGACCTGCGATTGACCGAGGCATGAAGTGACCTGTGATTGACCTCGACATGAAGTGACCTGCGATTGACCTCGAAATGATGTGACCTATGATTGACCTCGACATGAAGTGACCTGTGATGGAGCTCGACATGAAGTGACCTGTGATTGACCTCGACATGATCTGATCTGCGATTGACCTCGACATGAAGTGACCTGTGATTGACCTCGACATGAAGTGACCTGTGATTGACCTCGACATGTAGTGACCTGTGATTGACCTCGACATGAAGTTACCTGCGATTGACTGAGGCATGAAGTGACCTGTGATTGACCGTGACATAAAGTGACCTGCGATTGACCTCGATATGAAGTGACCTGCGATTGACCTCGACATGAAGTAACCTGTAATTGACCTCGACATGAAGTGACCTGCAATTGACCGAGGCTTGAAGTGACCTGTGATTGACCTCAACATGAAGTGACCTGCTATTGACCGAGGCCTGAAGTGACCTGTGATTGACCGTGACATAAAGTGACCTGTGATTGACCTCATCATGTAGTGACCTGTGATGGACCTCGACATGAAGTGACCGGCGATTGACCGAGGCATGAAGTGACCTGTGATTGACCTCGACATCAAGGGAGCTGCGATTGACCGAGGCATGAAGTGACCTGTGATTGACCTTGACATAAAGTGACCTGTGATGGACCTCGACATGAAGTGACCTGTGATTGACCTCGACATGAAGTGACCTGTGATTGACCTCAACATGAAGGGACCTGCGATTGACCTTGGCATGAAGGGACCTGCGTTTAACCTCAACATTAAGTGACCTGCAATTGACATCAAAATGAAGTGACCTGCAATTGACCGATGCCTGAAGTGACCTGTGATTGACCTCGACATCAAGTGACCTGTGATTGACCTCAACATCAAGTGACCTGTGATTGACCTTGACATGAAGTGACCTGCAATTGACCGAAGCATGAAGTGACCTGTGATTGATCGAGTCATGAAGTGACCAGTGATTGACCGAGGCATGAAGTGACCTGCGATTGACCGAGGAATGAAGTGACCTGTAATTGACCTCGACATGAAGTGACCTGCAATTGACCGAGGCGTGAAGTGACCTGTGATTGACCTTGACCTCAAGTGACCTGTGATTGACCTCAACATGAAATTACCTGTGATTGACCGAGGCATGAAGTTACCTGTGATTGACCACGACATGAAGTGACCTGTGATTGACCTCAACATGAAGTGACCTGCTATTGACCGAGGCCTGAAGTGACCTGTGATTGACCTCGACATGAAGTGACCTGTGATTGACCTCGACATGAAGTGACCTGTGATTGACCTCAACATGAAGGGACCTGCGATTGACCTTCACATGAAGGGACCTGCGATTAACCTTGACATGAAGGGACCTGTGATTGACCTCGACATGAAGGGACCTGTAATTGACCTCAACATTAAGTGACCTGCAATTGACCTCAAAATGAAGTGACCTGCAATTGACCGAGGCCTGAAGTGACCTGTGATTGACCTCGACATCAAGTGACCTGTGATTGACCTCAACATCAAGTGACCTGTGATTGACCTTGACATGAAGTGACCTGCAATTGACCGAAGCATGAAGTGACCTGTGATTGATCGAGGCATGAAGTGACCTGTGATTGACCGAGGCATGAAGTGACCTGCGATTGACCGAGGAATGAAGTTACCTGCGATTGACCTCGACATGAAGTGACCTGCGATTGACCTCGACATGAAGTAACCTGTAATTGACCTCGACATGAAGTGACCTGCAATTGACCGAGGCCTGAAGTGACCTGTGATTGACCTCGACATCAAGTGACCTGTGATTGACCTCAACATGAAGTGACCTGTGATTGACCGAGGCATGAAGTTACCTGTGATTGACCTCGACATGAAGTGACCTGTGATTGACCTCAACATTAAGTGACCTGCAATTGACCGAGGCCTGAAGTGACCTGTGATTGACCTCGACATCAAGTGACCTGTGATTGACCTCAACATCAAGTGACCTGTGATTGACCTTGACATGAAGTGACCTGCAATTGACCGAAGCATGAAGTGACCTGTGATTGATCGAGGCATGAAGTGACCTGTGATTGACCGAGGCATGAAGTGACCTGCGATTGACCGAGGAATGAAGTTACCTGCGATTGACCTCGACATGAAGTGACCTGCGATTGACCTCGACATGAAGTAACCTGTAATTGACCTCGACATGAAGTGACCTGCAATTGACCGAGGCCTGAAGTGACCTATGATTGACCTCAACATCAAGTGACCTGTGATTGACCTCAACATGAAGTGACCTGTGATTGACCGAGGCATGAAGTTACCTGTGATTGACCTCGACATCAAGTGACCTGTGATTGACCTCAACATTAAGTGACCTGTGATTGACCGAGGCATGAAGTGACCTGTGATTGACCTCGACATGAAGTGACCTGTGATTGACCTCAACATTAAGTGACCTGCAATTGACCGAGGCCTGAAGTGACCTGTGATTGACCTCGACATCAAGTGACCTGTGATTGACCTCAACATCAAGTGACCTGTTATTGACCTTGAAATGAAGTGACCTGCGATTGACCGAAGCATGAAGTGACCTGTGATTGATCGAGGCATGAAGTGACCTGTGATTGACCGAGGCATGAAGTGACCTGCGATTGACCGACATGAAGTGACCTGTGATTGACCTCGACATGAAGTGACCTGTAATTGACCTCAACATGAGTTGACCTGTGATTGACCTCAACGTGTAGTGACCTGTGATTGACCGAGGCCTGAAGTGACCTGTGATTGACCTTGACATCAAGTGAGCTGTGATTGATCTCAACATCAAGTGACCTGTGATTGACCTTGACATGAATTGACCTGTGATTGACTGAGGCATGAAGTGACCTGCGATTGACCTCGACATGAAGTGACCTGTGATTGACCGAGGCATGAAGTGACCTGTGATTGACCTTGACATCAAGTGAGCTGTGATTGATCTCAACATCAAGTGACCTGTGATTGACCTTGACATGAAGTGACCTGTGATTGACTGAGGCATGAAGTGACCTGCGATTGACCTCGACATGAAGTGACCTGCGATTGACCTCGACATGAAGTGACCTGTGATTGACCGAGGCATGAAGTGACCTGTGATTGACCGAGGCATGAAATGACGTGTGATTGACATCGACATGCAGTGACCTGTGATTGACCGATGCATGAAGTGACCTGTCATTGACCAAGGCATGAAGTGACCTGTGATTGACCTCGACATCAAGTGACCTGTGATTGACCTCGACATGAAGTGAGCTTTGATTGACCTCGACATGAAGTGACCTGTGATTGACCTCGACATGATGTGACCTATGATTGACCTCGAAATGATGTGACCTATGATTGACCTCGACATGAAGTGACCTGTGATGGACCTCGACATGAAGTGACCTGTGATTGACCTCGACGTGATCTGATCTGCGATTGACCTCGACATGAAGTGACCTGCGATTGACCTCGAAATGATGTGACCTATGATTGACCTCGACATGAAGTGACCTGTGATGGACCTCGACATGAAGTGACCTGTGATTGACCTCGACATGATCTGATCTGCGATTGACCTCGACATGAAGTGACCTGTGATTGACCTTGACATAAAGTGACCTGTGATTGACCTCGACATGTAGTGACCTGTGATGGACCTCGACATGAAGTGACCGGTGATTGACCGAGGCATGAAGTGACCTGAGATTGACCTCGACATCAAGGGACCTACGATTGACCGAGGCATGAAGTGACCTGTGATTGACCTTGACATAAAGTGACCTGTGATTGACCTCGACATGTAGTGACCTGTGATGGACCTCGACATGAAGTGACCGGCGACTGACCGAGGCATGAAGTGACCTGTGATTGACCTCGATTTGAAGTGACCTGTGATTGACCTCGACATGTAGTGGCCTCTGATTGACCTCGACATGAAGTGACCTGTGATTGACCGAGGCATGAAGTGACCTGTGATTCATCTCGACATGAAGGGACCTGCGATTGACCTTGACATGAAGGGACCTGTGATTGACCTCGACATGAAGTGACCTGTAATTGACCTCAACATGAAGTGACCTGCAATTGACCTCAACATGAAGTGACCTGCGATTGACCTCGACATGAAGTGACCTGCGATTGACCTCGACATGAAGTGACCTGCGATTGACCTCGACATCAAGTGACCTGTGATTGACCTTGGCATGAAGTAACCTGCAATTGACCTCGACATGGTGACCTGTGATTGACCTCAACATTAAGTGACCTGTGATTGACTGAGGCATGAAGTGACCTGTGATTGACCGAGGCATGAAGTGATCTGTGATTGACCGAGGAATGAAGTGACCTGTGATTGACCTCAACATCAAGTGACCTGCGATTGACCTCAAAATGATGTGACCTATGATTGACCTCGACATGAAATGACCTGTGATTGACCTCAACCTGAAGTGACCTGTGATTGACCTCGACATGAATTTACCTGTGATTGACCTCGACATCAAGTGACCTGTGATTGACCTCAACATCAAGTGACCTGTGATTGGCCTCGACATGAAGTGACCTGTGATTGACCTCGACATGTAGTGACCTGTGATTGACTGAGGCATGAAGTGACCTGTGATTGACCGAGGCATGAAGTGATCTGTGATTGACCGAGGAATGAAGTGACCTGTGATTGACCTCAACATCAAGTGACCTGCGATTGACCTCAAAATGATGTGACCTGTGATTGACCTCGACATGAAATGAGCTGTGATTGACCTCAACCTGAAGTGACCTGTGATTGACCTCGACATGAATTTACCTGTGATTGACCTCGACATCAAGTGACCTGTGATTGACCTCAACATCAAGTGACCTGTGATTGGCCTCGACATGAAGTGACCTGTGATTGACCTCGACATGTAGTGACCTGCGATTGACCTCAACATGAAGTGACCTGTGATTGACCTTGACATGAACTGATCTGCGATTGACCTCGACATGAAGTGACCTATGATTGACCTCGACCTGAAGTGACCTGTGATTGACCTCAACCTGAAGTGACCTTTGATTGACCTCGACATGAAATTACCTGTGATTGACCTCAACCTGAAGTGACCTATGATTGACCTCAACATGTAGTGACCTGCGATTGACCTCAACATGAAGTGAGCTGCGATTGACCTCGACATGAAATGACCTGTGATTGACCTCAACCTGAAGTGACCTGTGATTGACCTGGACATGAAGTTACCTGTGATTGACCGCAACCTGAAGTGACCTATGATTGACCGACGTGAAGTGACCTGTGATTGACCTCAACCTGAAGTGACCTGTGATTGACCTCAACATCAAGTGACCTGTGAGTGACCTCGACATGAAGTGACCTGTGATTGACCATGACAAGTAGTGACCTGCGATTGACCTCAACATGAAGTGAGCTGTGATTGACCTCGACATGAACTGATCTGCGATTGACCTCGACATGAAGTGACCTGTGATTGACCTCGACATGAAGTGACCTGTTATTGACCTTGATATGAAGTGACCTGTGATTGTTCGAGGCATGAAGTGACGTGTGATTGACCGAGGCATGAAGTGACCTACGATTGACCGAGGAATGAAGTTACCTGTGATTGACCTCGACATGAAGTGACCTGTGATTGACCTCAACATTAAGTGACCTGTGATTGACCGAGGCATGAAGTGACCTGTGATTGACCTCGACATGAAGTGACCTGTGATTGACCTCAACATTAAGTGACCTGCAATTGACCGAGGCCTGAAGTGACCTGTGATTGACCTCGACATCAAGTGACCTGTGATTGACCTCAACATCAAGTGACCTGTTATTGACCTTGAAATGAAGTGACCTGCGATTGACCGAAGCATGAAGTGACCTGTGATTGATCGAGGCATGAAGTGACCTGTGATTGACCGAGGCATGAAGTGACCTGCGATTGACCGACATGAAGTGACCTGTGATTGACCTCGACATGAAGTGACCTGTAATTGACCTCAACATGAGTTGACCTGTGATTGACCTCAACGTGTAGTGACCTGTGATTGACCGAGGCCTGAAGTGACCTGTGATTGACCTTGACATCAAGTGAGCTGTGATTGATCTCAACATCAAGTGACCTGTGATTGACCTTGACATGAATTGACCTGTGATTGACTGAGGCATGAAGTGACCTGCGATTGACCTCGACATGAAGTGACCTGTGATTGACCGAGGCATGAAGTGACCTGTGATTGACCTTGACATCAAGTGAGCTGTGATTGATCTCAACATCAAGTGACCTGTGATTGACCTTGACATGAAGTGACCTGTGATTGACTGAGGCATGAAGTGACCTGCGATTGACCTCGACATGAAGTGACCTGCGATTGACCTCGACATGAAGTGACCTGTGATTGACCGAGGCATGAAGTGACCTGTGATTGACCGAGGCATGAAATGACGTGTGATTGACATCGACATGCAGTGACCTGTGATTGACCGATGCATGAAGTGACCTGTCATTGACCAAGGCATGAAGTGACCTGTGATTGACCTCGACATCAAGTGACCTGTGATTGACCTCGACATGAAGTGAGCTTTGATTGACCTCGACATGAAGTGACCTGTGATTGACCTCGACATGATGTGACCTATGATTGACCTCGAAATGATGTGACCTATGATTGACCTCGACATGAAGTGACCTGTGATGGACCTCGACATGAAGTGACCTGTGATTGACCTCGACGTGATCTGATCTGCGATTGACCTCGACATGAAGTGACCTGCGATTGACCTCGAAATGATGTGACCTATGATTGACCTCGACATGAAGTGACCTGTGATGGACCTCGACATGAAGTGACCTGTGATTGACCTCGACATGATCTGATCTGCGATTGACCTCGACATGAAGTGACCTGTGATTGACCTTGACATAAAGTGACCTGTGATTGACCTCGACATGTAGTGACCTGTGATGGACCTCGACATGAAGTGACCGGTGATTGACCGAGGCATGAAGTGACCTGAGATTGACCTCGACATCAAGGGACCTACGATTGACCGAGGCATGAAGTGACCTGTGATTGACCTTGACATAAAGTGACCTGTGATTGACCTCGACATGTAGTGACCTGTGATGGACCTCGACATGAAGTGACCGGCGACTGACCGAGGCATGAAGTGACCTGTGATTGACCTCGATTTGAAGTGACCTGTGATTGACCTCGACATGTAGTGGCCTCTGATTGACCTCGACATGAAGTGACCTGTGATTGACCGAGGCATGAAGTGACCTGTGATTCATCTCGACATGAAGGGACCTGCGATTGACCTTGACATGAAGGGACCTGTGATTGACCTCGACATGAAGTGACCTGTAATTGACCTCAACATGAAGTGACCTGCAATTGACCTCAACATGAAGTGACCTGCGATTGACCTCGACATGAAGTGACCTGCGATTGACCTCGACATGAAGTGACCTGCGATTGACCTCGACATCAAGTGACCTGTGATTGACCTTGGCATGAAGTAACCTGCAATTGACCTCGACATGGTGACCTGTGATTGACCTCAACATTAAGTGACCTGTGATTGACTGAGGCATGAAGTGACCTGTGATTGACCGAGGCATGAAGTGATCTGTGATTGACCGAGGAATGAAGTGACCTGTGATTGACCTCAACATCAAGTGACCTGCGATTGACCTCAAAATGATGTGACCTATGATTGACCTCGACATGAAATGACCTGTGATTGACCTCAACCTGAAGTGACCTGTGATTGACCTCGACATGAATTTACCTGTGATTGACCTCGACATCAAGTGACCTGTGATTGACCTCAACATCAAGTGACCTGTGATTGGCCTCGACATGAAGTGACCTGTGATTGACCTCGACATGTAGTGACCTGTGATTGACTGAGGCATGAAGTGACCTGTGATTGACCGAGGCATGAAGTGATCTGTGATTGACCGAGGAATGAAGTGACCTGTGATTGACCTCAACATCAAGTGACCTGCGATTGACCTCAAAATGATGTGACCTGTGATTGACCTCGACATGAAATGAGCTGTGATTGACCTCAACCTGAAGTGACCTGTGATTGACCTCGACATGAATTTACCTGTGATTGACCTCGACATCAAGTGACCTGTGATTGACCTCAACATCAAGTGACCTGTGATTGGCCTCGACATGAAGTGACCTGTGATTGACCTTGACATGAACTGATCTGCGATTGACCTCGACATGAAGTGACCTATGATTGACCTCGACCTGAAGTGACCTGTGATTGACCTCAACCTGAAGTGACCTTTGATTGACCTCGACATGAAATTACCTGTGATTGACCTCAACCTGAAGTGACCTATGATTGACCTCAACATGTAGTGACCTGCGATTGACCTCAACATGAAGTGAGCTGCGATTGACCTCGACATGAAATGACCTGTGATTGACCTCAACCTGAAGTGACCTGTGATTGACCTGGACATGAAGTTACCTGTGATTGACCGCAACCTGAAGTGACCTATGATTGACCGACGTGAAGTGACCTGTGATTGACCTCAACCTGAAGTGACCTGTGATTGACCTCAACATCAAGTGACCTGTGAGTGACCTCGACATGAAGTGACCTATGATTGACCTCGACCTGAAGTGACCTGTGATTGACCTCAACCTGAAGTGACCTTTGATTGACCTCGACATGAAATTACCTGTGATTGACCTCAACCTGAAGTGACCTATGATTGACCTCAACATGTAGTGACCTGCGATTGACCTCAACATGAAGTGAGCTGCGATTGACCTCGACATGAAATGACCTGTGATTGACCTCAACCTGAAGTGACCTGTGATTGACCTGGACATGAAGTTACCTGTGATTGACCGCAACCTGAAGTGACCTATGATTGACCGACGTGAAGTGACCTGTGATTGACCTCAACCTGAAGTGACCTGTGATTGACCTCAACATCAAGTGACCTGTGAGTGACCTCGACATGAAGTGACCTGTGATTGACCATGACAAGTAGTGACCTGCGATTGACCTCAACATGAAGTGAGCTGTGATTGACCTCGACATGAACTGATCTGCGATTGACCTCGACATGAAGTGACCTGTGATTGACCTCAACCTGAAGTGACCTATGATTGACCTCGACATGAAGTGACCTGTGAGTGACCTCAACCTGAAGTGACTGTGATTGACCTTGACATGAAGTTACCTGGGATTGACCTCAACCTGAAGTGACCTCTGATTGACTGATTGCCGAGACAAGCTGACAAATTGCTTATTGTTTAATTCTTCAGAAAACAACAGAGACCTTTAGCATTTCAACCATCTTTTGTTTCAGTGCCTTTTTAAAAATTAACTTCTTTGAATACACTTTGCTTTAAAACCAATTTAACTTTTTCTCCTTTCTCTGTAAAAATTTTCAAAAACTTCCCAAAACATCAAAATTGCCTTTTAGAGAATACAGGAGAACATTTTTTAAAAATTCACGGGAAGTGGGCGTTGCTGGCAAGGCCAGCATTTATTGCCCATCCCTAATTTCCCTTGAGAAGGTGGTGGTGAGCCGCCTTCTTGAACCGCTGCAGTCTGTGTGGTGAAGGTACTCCCACAGTGCTGTTGGGGAGGGACTTCCAGGATTTCGACCCTGCGACGATGAGGTAACGGCAATATATTTCCAAGTCAGGATGGTGTGTGACTTGGAGGGGAACTTGGAAGTGGTGGTGTTCCCATGCGCCTGCTGCCCTTGTCCTTCTAGGTGGAAGAGGTCGTGGGTTTGGGAGGTGCTGCCGAAGAAGCCTTGGCGAGTTGCTGCAGTGCATCTTGTAGATGGTACACTCTGCAGCCACGGTACGCCGGTGGTGGAGGGAGTGAATGTTTAAGGTGGTGGATGGTGTAGGCTTCGCAAAATCCCCCAGAAACTCGAACAGAGCCCTAAAGGGAGTGATTTTTGGACCGTTCATACAAACTTGGGATGATGGGACCTAAGTGAAGTGATTTGATGTAAAAACCTCAGTTTTGGAAAGATCAGGGAAGAAAAACCCTGAGGAAACTGACTTTTGAATCTTACTGTTGGGAGAGACACCTTTCACAGACACAAGACAAGCTGCGGAGGGGCGTGGCCAGGCAGTGAACAGATTTGGGTATTGGGGCCCAATCAAGCTGTCTGGGAATTGTTTACACTGCAAATCCTACCAAGGAGGAAGAGACAAACCAAAAACTCACACACACATCGAAATATGAATAATCCAAGACCCCCTTTTGAAATTCCCAGGCCCAAACAGGATACCAGAAGGCTGAAATCAATAAAACATTTAATACTTCATCAAAAACCAATCAACCAGGTATCCGCAGAACAGATTTAAAAGCCCGCCAAAAGACCTAGGACAATAGGGTTGAGATTTGGCGCGTAGATAAGGCTGTGTTTAAATCGGAAAACGATCAGGACATGTTTAACACTGAGCTAAAGCCATCGGAACTGGCAAGCCCGCCAAAACTAGACAATGGACTAAGCAAGGTTCATTTGCAACCTAAAGGAATCCATTTTAGTAAGGGGTTTTTGGGCGCGAAAAAGAAACAGTATAATTGAAAGCCTGTCCCATAACTTCTTTCTCTTTCGGACTCGCTGACTATGCTGACACAGCTCTCTCCCTGCTCCAGCAAAAACCACTACAAGCCACGAGGAGGAAGGCCAGCAAGCAAACCAGCACACAAGAAGAAACCAGAGCGACTGCCTCAGTGACCATCGGACACCTCGCAGCAACAAGGGCCTTACGAAATCTTTTAAACAAAAGACTCTAAAATCCTGTCAAGGATTCGTTGGTGAGCATTATCCCTGATCTCTTGAAATCAAAAACCTAGCTAGATAGTGGGATCTTTGGGAGGGATAAGGTTTTGTTTGGTATATTGTCATTCTCCCTCGCTTGTACCGTGTGCTCCCCAATCTGTGTTTAAGTAATAAGTGTGTTTCAAGTTTGTTACCTTTTTCTTTTAATAAAGTAAAATTCTTTCATCAGAACCTGTCGTCTACTGCAATTTTGTTCACAACCCCTAAATAAGTCCAAAGTCTAGGAACCAGAGGGGTGTGGGAGTGATTCGAACCGCTCACTGAGTCAGAAAGCGAAGGTTGACCCCATTACCACCCCCTACAAGAGAGAGAGAGAGTCACTGTGTGTGGAGAGGGAGAGAGAGAGAGGGTCACTGTGTGGAGAGAGAGAGAGAGAGAGAGAGAGAGGGTCGCTGTTTGGAGAGAGAGAGAGAGAGAGAGTTACTGTGTGTGGAGAGGGAGAGAGAGAGGGTCACTGTGGAGAGAGAGAGAGGGAGAGAGAGTCACTGTGTGGAGAGAGAGAGCGAGAGAGAGAGTCACTGTGTGTGGAGAGGGAGAGGGTCACTCTGTGGAGAGAGAGAGAGTCACTGTATGTGGAGAGGGAGAGAGAGAGAGAGGGTCACTGTGTGGAGAGAGAGAGAGAGAGAGTCACTGTGTGTGGAGAGAGAGAGAGTTACTGTGTGGAGAGAGAGAGGGTCACTGTGTGTGGAGAGAGAGAGGGAGAGAGAGTCACTGTGTGGAGAGAGAGGGGAGAGAGGGTCACTGTGTGGAGAGAGAGAGAGAGAGTCACTGTGTGGAGAGAGAGAGAGTCACTGTGTGGAGAGGGAGAGAGAGAGAGAGTCACTGTGTGGAGAGAGAGAGAGAGTCACTGTGTGGAGAGAGAGAGAGAGAGTCACTGTGTGGAGAGGGAGAGAGAGAGAGAGAGAGTCACTGTGTGTGGAGAGAGAGAGAGAGAGTCACTGTGTGTGGAGAGAGAGAGAGAGTCACTGTGTGTGGAGAGAGGGAGAGAGAGTCACTGTGTGTGGATAGAGAGAGGGAGAGAGAGAGTGTGTGTGTGGAGAGAGAGTCACTGTGGAGAGAGAGAGGGAGAGAGAGTCACTGTGTGTGGAGAGAGAGAGGGAGAGAGAGTCACTGTGTGGAGAGAGAGAGGGCGAGTGGGTCACTGTGTGTGGAGAGAGAGGGAGAGAGAGTCACTGTGTGGAGAGAGAGAGGGAGAGAGGGTCACTGTGTGGAGGGAGAGAGGGAGAGTGGGTCACTGTGTGGAGGGAGAGAGGGGGAGTGGGTCACTGTGTGTGGAGAGAGAGAGAGAGTGTGTGTGGAGAGAGAGGGAGAGAGAGTCACTGAGTGTGGAGAGAGAGGGAGAGAGAGTCAATGTGTGTGGAGAGAGAGAGGGAGAGAGAGTCACTGAGTGTGGAGAGAGAGGGAGAGAGAGTCACTGTGTGTGGAGAATCAGAGAGAGGGAGAGAGAGAGTGTGTGTGGAGAGAGAGAGGGTCACTGTGTGTGGAGAGAGAGGGAGAGGGAGTCACTGTTAAACAGTCATTGGTTATCCAAATTACATCATAGGACCCTGATCTGAAGATCCAGATTGCCCATTTTGTGCTCAAGAACTACTTGCTATAATGGACACTTCCTGCTACTATCCAAGCTTGTTTTTCCAACTAATCCCATCACGTTGTTACCTAGAACAGGCCATACATTCCTCTCATTCAAGCTCAACTGCCTCGTCCGAGCAATTATTACTTTTCTGTGGTACTATCCAACAAATACACTTCCTACAGCAACAACAACTTGCATTTATAAAGTACCCTTAACATAGTAAAACGTCTCAAGGCGCTTCACAGGAGCGTTATCAAACAAAATTTGAAACCAAGCTACATAAGGAGATATTCGGACAGATGACCAAAAGTTTGGTCAAAGAGGTAGATTTTAAGGAGAGTCTTAAAGGAGGAAAGCGAGGTAGAGAGGTGGAGAGGTTTAGGGATGGAATTCCAGAGCTTAGGGTCTAGGCAGCTGAAGGCACGGCCACCAATGGTGGTGTTGAGGCTGCCGCGAAACACGAATTAAGACTGAATCCATGTGTGGGAAAACAAAAGCTTTTTAATACAACTGCATGGTCGAAAATGGCTGAAACTGACTGCTCCCAGAATTCTCTGGAAAAATCCTGAGGCCCCGCCCACTCCTTTTCTCCTGCCTTAAAGGCAAGGTGCCTGAAAGGCAAGGTGCTTGATATATTGTCCACGGACGGAAAAGTGGATAATGCCCGTTTAGGTGGCGATCCGCCACAACTGCAAGGTCCAAAATGGCTGAACAGACTGCTCCCAGAATTCTCTGGAAAAATCCTGAGGCCCCGCCCACTCCTTTTCTCCTGCCTTAAAGGCAAGGTGCTCGATATATTGTCCACGGACGGAAAAGTGGATAATGCCCGTTCAGGTGGCGATCCGCCACACAGCTCCCCCCAGAATCCGCTTAGGAGGTGTGGACGAGACGGTGCGGCGGTCTGATGGGCCGGCTGGAGCGGCTCTTGTAGGACGCCGGTGGACGTGGAACGGCCGGGCGTGGAGCCGCCGGATGAACCGGCTTGAGGGCAGGTCGGCCGCGTGGTGGTGGACGAGCTACAGGGACCTGCTCACCGGGCTCCGAGTGTGCTGGCTTGAGTCGGTCAACCGACACTTTTTCGGTCCTGTCGCCCACTTGCAGGGTGAAAAATTTGTCCCCAGCCTGTAGCACCTTGTAGGGCCCATCGTACGGGGGTTGAAGGGGTCCGCGGTGGGCGTCGTGCCAGACGAAAACAAACCGTGCCTGGTGCAGGCTTAGTGGGACGTGTGAGGTGGATTCGCCGTGTCGGGCAATGGGCACCGGGGCGAACTGCAGCGCCGGTGAGGCGAAGTCATGGCGTTGCTGGTCGGCTGACCAGGGTGTCATGGCGGTGGGCAGGAACTCGCCGGGTACGCGCAGCAGCTGACCGTACACGAGCTCTGCTGCCGATGCGTGGAGGTCTTCTTTAACCACGGTGCGCAGGCCGAGGAGGACCCACAGAAGTCGGTCGGTCCAGGCGCCGTCCTGGAGGCTGGCTCGAAGAGATGCCTTCAAGGATCTGTGGAACCGCTCACACAGTCCGTTGGCTTGGGGGTGGTACGCTGTGGTGCGTGAATGGTCACCCCGAGATTGCGTGCGACGGCAGTCCAGAGTTCAGAGGTAAATTGCGGACCTCTGCCCGACGTCATGTCGGAGGGGACGCCGAACCATGCGACCCAGGTGCCGACGAAGGCTCTGGCGATGTCGGCGGTGGTGGTAGAGGTCAGTGGAATTGCCTCGGGCCAGCAGCGTGGTGCGGTCAACGATTGTCAGCAAGTGCGTGTGGCCTTGCGACGGCGGCAGGGGCCCGACGATGTCCACGTGGATGTGGTCGAATCTCCGCGAGGGGACGGTAAACTCCTCGAGGGGTGCTTTCGTGTGTTGCTGTACCTTGGCCCGTTGGCAGGCTAGGCAGGAGTTGGCCCAAGTACGTACATCCTTGCGAAGGCCGCGCCAGACAAAGCGGTTGGCTACCAATTTGATGGATGCGTGGGTGCCGGGGTGGGAGAAGTTGTGGAGAATCTTGAATACCCGGCAGCGCCAGGACGCTGGGACGATGGGCCGAGGTTGACATAGGGATATGTCGCACTTGACCGTGACTGCGGTCGGGCTACAGGCGACGTCGGCCAGGCGTAGCCCTGGTAGGTTGGTGGGTGCGGAGAGCAGATCAGGGTCGGTGATCTGGTCTGCTGCGAGTTAAGCGTAGTCGACTGCCAGGTGTGCGGCGTGGATGGCGGGGCGGGAGAGGCAGTCAGCTACCACATTGTCTCAGCCGGAGACGTGTTGGATGTCCGTGGTGAACTCGGACACTGCCGCGAGCTGGCGCTGCTGCCTGGCGGACCAGGGGTCGGTTGTCTTTGCCATTGCGAATGTCAGGGGCTTGTGGTCGACAAACGCAGTGAAGGGGTGGCCCTCAAGCAAAAACCGGAAATGGCGGACCGCCAGGAACAGCGCGAGGAGCTCGCGGTCGAAGGTGCTGTACTTGACCTCCGGGGGGCGTAGTTGGCGGCTGAAGAAGGCAAGTGGTTGCCAGGCGCCGTCGACCCACTGCTCATACACGGCGCCGACCGCGTGGTCGGAGGCGTCCGTGGTGAGCGCTACCCTGGCATTGGGCCGTGGGTGCGCGAGCAGGGTGGCGTTGGCGAGCGCGGTCTTGGTGGAGTCGAAGGCGGCGGATGCGTCTGCCGTCCATTCGACCGCCATCTTGCCGCTCCTGCCCCGGAGGGCTTCATACAGGGTCCTCATGAGGGACGCCGCTTTGGGGATGAAGCGGTTATAGAAATTCAGCATCCCGAGGAACTCCTGGAGGCCTTTGATGGTGGTGGGGCGGGGAAATTGTTGGACGGCCTGCACCTTGGTGGGCAGGGGAATGGCCCCAGCATGGGTGATGTGGTGGCCGAGGATGTCGATCTTGTCCAGGCCGAACTGGCATTTGGCTGGGCTGAGGATGAGCCCGTGGTCGCTGAGGCGCCCGAACAGGATGCGAAGGTGTTCGAGGTGTTCCTGCTTGGAGGAACTGGCTACCAGGATGTTGTCCAGGTAGACGAACAGGAACTTCAGGTCCCGAAGGACCGAGTCCATGAGCCGTTGGAATGCCTGGGCCGCGTTTTTGAGGCCGAAGGGCATCCGCAGGAACTCGAACAGGCCGAAGGGGGTGATTACGGCCGTCTTGGGGATGTCCGCGGGGTGGACGGGGACTTGGTGGTAGCCGCGCACCAGGTCGACCTTGGAAAAGACTGAGCGGCCGGCCAGTCTAGCCGAGAAGTCCTGAATGTGCGGCACGGGGTACCGATCAGGGGTGGTGGCATCGTTGAGGCGGCGGTAATCCCCGCAGGGGAACCAATCCCCGCCTGGTTTGGGGGCGATGTGGAGTGGGGAGGCCCAGGGACTGTTGGAGCGGCGGATGATGCCGAGCTGTTCCATGGTGGCAAACTCGGTCCGCGCGATCTCCAGTTTGGCCGGGTCCAGCCTGCGGGCGTGGCCGTACACTGGGGGGCCTGTGGTGGGGATGAAGTGTTCCACCCCGTGTTTGGCGGCCTCCGCGGAGAAGGTCGGATTGGTAAGTGCCGGGAATTCAGCCAGGAGTGCCGAGTAGTCATCCGTGGCCTGGGCGTGGCACTGTGACGCCATGTCGGCGGGTTGACGGGGGGCCATGGCACTCAGGATGGGGGACATGGTGTTCATGTCCACGAGGCGGTGACGAGGGATGTCTACCAGTAGGCCGTGGGCGCACAGGAAATCTGCGCCGATGAGAGTGGAGAGCACCTTGGCAGTGATGAACTCCCATCGGTAGCGGCGACCAGCGAGGTCGAGGGTGACTGTCCGGGTGCCATACGTCCGGATTTCCGAGCCGTTAGCAGCAGCCAGCGCCGGTCCTCGTTCGCCCTTTTGGATGTCGAGGGAGGAGGCCGGGATGATGCTGTGCTGAGCTCCAGTGTCGCACAGGAACCGGCGGCCGGTTTTGTCATCCGTGACGTACAGCAGGGAGCCCGCGTGGCCCAGGGCCATCGCGGGGGCTGGTACGGGGGCGGACTTGAAAGAGCAGGGAGGTGTGCACCGTTGTGCCCTGGCGCCGAACCTTGTGTGGTAGTAACAGTGGCCCGGGTTAGTGGGGCGCGAAGGCCCCGTGGGCCTGGTGGCTGGTCCTTGTGGCCGCGTGGTGGCCGGTGAGGGGTGCGCCCAGGCATTGGCTGCCAGGTCCGGAGTGACGTCACGGCTGGAGTGAGCGGACAGCAGCTTGTCGGCCTCATCGGCCAGGGCTTCCAGGTTCGTGAGGCCGGACGCCACAATCGCTTGGCGGATGCTGAGAGGTAGCTGGCGGATGAACAGCGTGCGGAAGAGGGATCCGGGTGGGCTCTCGTCGGTGAGGGAGAGCATGTGGGAGAGGAGGTCTGACGGTGAGGCATCACCGAGGCCTGGAAGGTCGAGGAGGTGGCAGTTTCGCTGGTATGCCGAGGCCGTAAATTTTTTAAGGAGCGCTGCCTTAAGATGTGCATACTTGCCTTCCTCTGGTGGGTTCTGCAGTGCTGTCCAAACCTTCGAAACTGTGGTGCTACCGAGTGATGTGACGAGGTAGTCATACTGCGTCCCATCTGTGGTGATGTTTCGCAGCCAGAAGCGGGATTCAGCTTGGAGAAACCAGGCTTCGGGCTGGTTTTCCCAAAACTCCGGCAGTTTCACGGAAACTGCGTTCGTATCCGCCATTGCAGCGCTCGGAATACGTTCTGAGCGTCGGGGTCACCAATGTTGAGGCTGCCGCGAAACACGAATTAAGACTGAATCCATGTGTGGAAAACAAAGGCTTTTTAATACCACTGCCTGGTCCAAAATGGCTGAAACCAACTGCTCACAGAATTCTCTGGAAAAATCCTGAGGCCCCGCCCACTCCTTTTCTCCTGCCTTAAAGGCAAGGTGCCTTAAAGGCAAGGTGCCCGATATATTGTCCACGGACGGAAAAGTGGATGATGCCCGTTTAGGTGGCGATCCGCCACAACACCAGCAATTGCAGGCGGACTCACTGGGTCTTGTCAAAAGCGTTCTGCGCCTGCATTGAGTGCTGTCTGAAGGCACGCCCAGTAACATACCAATCCCTTGCCTATAGAGATGACAATTGAGTCTGGGTCACACCATGTCTAGAGCTTTCTTCATCCTCTCATGCCATTTCCTCCTCACTTGTGACTTCTGATTTACCTGGTGTTCCTTCCTCCAACTCATTAATTACATTCTCCATGGGATGAATATCTGTACCGGTGCTTGGCGCAGGTAGAATACTTGCTGCAACATGCTGTTAAGTGCCTGGGTTCGTGGCAACACTTCCTCTGGTCTTCTCCTCTTGAGAAGAACCTAAAGGAAAAGAAAACAAAGATTTACAATGCACCCCCAGACAATGGCTTTGATGAGGCTTTTAAGTGTGCCGTGCAGCTGCTTTACAAATACAGCCTTAATAAATACGAGTCTTAATAAATAGAGGATATCTGCTGGCGGTCCCTGCCTCCAGACTCTCTTTTACCAATGCCCTCTGCTGTTTCACTGTCACAAAGGATGAAGGCTATCTCCTCAAACTCAGATAAAAGCTTCAGCGTGACCAGCTCACTCCCAATGGTTGTGAGAAGCTTGTAATCAAAGCAGTTATGAAGATGTTAGCAAATGCGTGACCAGGCCAAACAGCATTGCTGTGACAGGGCACTTCCCTCCCTGCACTGGGACTTCTCACATTAATTCGCATTGCTGCTAATTCCTGCGTCTACTCTTCTGCCAGTAACCTGTGAAGTATTTTGCCCTGCAAATGTGCCGTGCAGCTTCTGTTGTTGCAGAAAGAGGGCAATGATCTGTGCATGCTTTGCAGTTAAACTTCCTCAGAGTGCAACTGATTCACGTGTACACTGGGACCATGCCTTATATAAAGGAAGAGTATTTATGTGTACAAAGGCGCCTGAACTGCCTTGGCACTTGACAACATTAAACATTTTTCTCATTTGCTCTTGACCAGGGAGACTGCAGCCACTTATTTAGCAACCACCATCCACGCGGTTTGCACGTGAGATTTTACAAGGGCTTTTAACCCCTTTGGCACTAAATAGGACCATTCTCCTTCCCTGCACTTCCTGGTGCTGCCCTCATCTCGTGTCATGCTCCAAATCTGTTAGATTCTTCAGGTGAAGAATTATAGGCGATTCTTTGTCAAGGGCCAGCTGCAACCCTTTAAGTGCTGCTGGCTCGTCCATTTTCCAACTTGCAGCCAACCAGCTTTTCGGTCGTACTCCCAGCAGATGGTTTCCATGTGCAGGGAATCCATTCTCACCAATGGGAGAGGCCTTGAACATTTGACAAGATGGTGCCTCATCAAGCTCCTCTCCTCACTCCCTCCTCACTCCCCCCAGACCCCCTCTCTCCCTCACTCCCTCCTCACTCCCCCACTCCCTCCCTCACTCCCTCACTCC
>JASTWF010002474.1:0-25688 GCA_030390025.1 Squalus acanthias | reverse complement strand
CCCCCACCCCAACCAGCAACTCCTCCCCCCACCCCAACCGAACCTGCAACTCCTCCCCCCCACCCCAACCGAACCAGCAACTCCTCCCCCCCACCCCAACCGAACCAGCAACTCCTCCCCCCCACCCCAACCGAACCAGCAACTCCTCCCCCCCACCCCTACCGAACCAGCAACTCCTCCCCCCACCCCAACCGAACCAGCAACTCCTCCCCCCCACCCCAACCGAACCAGCAACTCCTCCCCCCACCCAACCGAACCAGCAACTCCTCCCCCACCCAACCGAACCAGCAACTCCCCCTCCCCAACCGAACCAGCACTCCCCCTCCCCCAACCGAACCAGCAACTCCCCCTCCCCCAACCGAACCAGCAACTCCCCCTCCCCCAACCGAACCAGCAACTCCTCCCCCACCCCAAACAGCAACTCCTCCCCCCCACCCCAACCAGCAACTCCTCCCCCCCACCCCAACCGAACCAGCAACTCCTCCCCCCCACCCCAACCGAACCTGCAACTCCTCCCCCCCACCCCAACCGAACCAGCAACTCCTCCCCCCCACCCCAACCGAAACCAGCAACAACTCCTCCCCACCCGAACCAGCAACTCCCCCTCCCCCAACCGAACCAGCAACTCCTCCCCCCACCCCAACCGAACCAGCAACTCCTCCCCCCACCCCAACCAGCAACTCCTCCCCCCACCCCAACCGAACCAGCAACTCCCCCTCCCCCACCCCAACCGAACCAGCAACTCCCCCTCCCCCACCCCAACCGAACCAGCAACTCCCCCTCTCCCCCCCAACCGAACCAGCAACTCCCCCTCTCCCCCCCAACCGAACCAGCAACTCCCCCTCCCCCACTGAACCAGCAACTCCCCCACCCCAACCGAACCAGCAACTCCTCCCCCCCACCCCAACCGAACCAGCAACTCCCCCTCCCCCACCCCAACCGAACCAGCAACTCCCCCGCCCCCACCCCAACACCAAACCAGCAACTCCCCCTCCCCAACAACCAAACCAGCAATGTCCCCTCTCTCGCCCCACTACGCCCCCACAACCGAACCAGCAACTACCCCTCCTATTAGCAATATGATCTTATATGGGACCCTGTGCACCATTGGTGATTACTTTTCAGGCCAATGCCTTTAATGGAACTGGTAATGACATTTTGTGCTCCCCCCCCCACAAAGAAATCAGGTGGATCTACGCCCCATTTTAGACCTGATACTTCTAGATATATGTCTCCAATGGGAGAAATTTAAACACAATCACTCTCTCCAGATCAGGAAGAACGGCTGGAACCAGAAATGAAATAACTCCTCTCCACCCCAAAACACTGCATCAGAAACAAGGAACAAATCTCCTTTCATTAAGGATTTTTTTTTTTTTTAAACTCAACTTTAATCAAAGCTATCAAATCAGTTTAATAGTTACACTTTCAAGTCGCAGATCAGCCCAGACAAAGAGGGGCGACATTCCTCCTCAGCACGCTTGCTTCATTTTTACTTACCCTAAAGGTGATGAAGATCTCCTTCCGTCCCACTGGCATCCGTACAGTCTGTCCGTCCTCCACCCCTGTAATGCGCGCACACACACACTGTATCAGGTACACCATGGGCACAGTCATCACAACCAGCAGCCCAACTCTCTCAAAGCTAAAGCCGAGGGCGAAGGCATTCCTTGTTGCAATAGAGGCCTCAGGACCAAGAATGCCGCAGGTTAAACTCCTGGCCTGTGATGAGGCAGCAGGCATGAGTGGTTTAGTGTCCCCAGAATTAGCCGATTATCCAGCATCTCCTGCTGGACAGTGCCTGCCCCCTGATGTCAAATGAGGGAAGAATCTGATGCCTTCACAGTCAAACAGCCTGGGAGAGGCACATCAGAACATGGAGGCCATTGAGCCCCTCGGGCCTTTTCCGCTATTCAATCAGATCATGACTGATCTGCACCTCAAGTTCATTTACCCGCCTTTGCTCCATGTCCTTTGATATCCTTACCCAACAAAAAACTCTAGGAAGGCTACTGGTAACCAAGGAACCTCACCCATGTACGTCAGTGCTTTCAGGAGATGAGCGGAGTCAATCGAAGGTCACTGGATGGGGGGAAAGGGCCAAGAGTGATTTAATAACCGACAGACCTTGTCCTATCGGTTCCACACTTTCACTGCAGCAGACGCACTGGCATTAGTTGTTGGTAGACCGGAACTTGCTCGGCTATGCAGCACCCACCCCACTCTGAGTATAAGAGAGCCCCCCTTGCGCGTCACCCCTTTACCAGACTGTCATCTTGTCTCCCTCGGAGCAGTAACCTGGTTGGTGACCAGTTCTTACCAGCCGGAACCGGTACCATCACCGTCCTCTTCTGTTTGCTCTGCCCACTCCCTCGGCACACGACACAGGGCGTCGTCATCACAGATCCCCGCCCACTACATCGTCGACACGTGGAGCGCATCACGAATGGACCCGTGTTCAGGGTTTCCTGCAAGAGGAGGAGAAGCACAGGGCAATGTGCCAGTGACCACAGCAGCACTGGCAGGATGAAAGCCAAGCCATCCCAGCTTACCCGCTTGGGGTTATTCAGTAACTGGTCCACAGGCAGTAGCTGCTCCTCAGACTGGTGCAGTTATCCAGTTCTTAAACTAAACTGGCAAACTTGGAAACCAACAGGATAACTGGGAGGGGGCTGGGGTTCAGTGAGATTAGATTAACTAGAACTGCCTGCCAGTTTCTTTGGAATCAAGGGCCAATAGCACCAGGGACAGGCAGATGGAACAGGAGGCAGCCAATTCAGCCCCTCGAGCCTGCTCCACCATTTCAGGAAGATCATGGCTGATCTGTATCTCAACTCCATTTACCCACCTTTGCTCCATATCCTTTGATACTCTTACCCAACAAAAATTTATCAATCTCGGTCTTAAAAGCTCCAATTGATCCCCAGCATCCACAGCCAGATTTCCACTACTCTGTGTAAAAAAAAAAGTGCTTCCAGATTTCACTCCTGAACAGCCTGGCTCTAATTTTAAGGTTATGCCCCCCTGTCTGGATTCCCCCACCAGTGGAAATAGTTTCTCTCTATCTACCCAATCGAATCCTTTAATCATCTTAAACACCTCAATTAGATCACTCCTTAATCTTCTAAACTCAAGGGAATACAAGCAAAGATTATGCAACCTGTCCTCATAATTTAACCCTCTAAGTCCTGGTATTCTGATGGGAATCTTGGTTTTAGGTAAAACCCTTGTTCCCGGTGCACCTTTTGAGGGGGGGGGGGGGGCGGGTTTGATAAACATCTAGCGCCCTGTACCCCTAAAAGCATACATCCAAACACCCTTTACCCCGAAAGCAAATGCCACTGCATCGTTACAGTCCCCTGTACCTCAGATATTGGACTTGTTGCTTGTACATATATTAACACAGAACTGCGAACAAAACCGAACGCCTTGGGTGGCCACCAGATCTGTACCCCAGCAAAAGACAACGTCTTCAGGAGGGAGAGAGAAGGAAAACCAGTAATAAATTAAACTCATAGAATGATACAGCACAGAAGGAGGCCATTCGGCCCATCGTGCCTGTGCCGGCTCTTTGGTAGAGATATCCAATTAATCCCATTCCCCTGCTCTTTCCCCATAGTCCTGTAACTTATGAAAACAAAACATTAAACACAGCACAATTTAACAGTTACAGGTCCCGGACCTCATTGACGAAGAGCCAGCACAGGGACGGTGGGCCGAATGGCCTCCTTCTGTGCTGCATCGTTCTATGATACTCACCATGCCAGTTCCATTGCAGTAATGGCAGTGCTGAACTTTAGTTCCTGGCTCGTTCCCTTTGCCATCGCACCGCTGGCACGTGTCCTCCAGATTCACCGTAATCTCCTTGTTGACACCCTTTGCAGCCTGTGTGAAGGTCAGCTCCATGATATACTGCGGGGGGAGCGGCAGATATTACACATCACAGCATTGTGGACAGAGCGATACAAAGAAACATCACCGCGTAAAGCCAACATACAAAGACACGGTTCCTGAGCCTGACTCTTTAAAGCATCTAAATCTCTTCCGATCACGAAACTCCAGTCTGAAACCAACTGCTCTCCTTCATGGCTATGACAAAAGTGAAGTGTTTTTTTTTGTTTAGTATTGGTTTGGTGGCTGCCCCTTTAAATCCAGTCATAATAGCCAAGAGGTTTAAGAACTAGCTGCAGCCAGAATCTGGAACCAAGCTTAACTCGATGCTAATACTGCCAGTTTCAGACGGTAATCTGAAAAGCTTGAGGGAGGAGCCAAGCTACAAACATGGCCTGTGTGATTTGTTCCGTTACACGTATAACAGGTTAGTCATTTTCGAATGTGGTTGATTGAGAGTTACTGGAAAGCTGCAGTAACTGTTTTTAGGGATATTTAAGCAACAGTTGTTCAGATCTTGGAGTCAGTCCAGTATTCTAAGCCGGTATCAGCTCCCGCAGAGATAAAACAATCTATGCTTGGTAGTAATCTATAGTCTTTCAAAATATCTTGAATTGCCTCAGGAATTTTTGGTCGTTTGTGGATATCTCTTGGCTGCTGAATTGCCAGTTCCCAAAAAGTAACCAGAAGACCAGAGCATTCGGACTATCAGCAGTTGATCTGCTGCCACGTGGGTTAAATATTACCCAATGACCTTGAAGGCACATGGTGCATAGTTGGAGTGCAAATCGAGCATCAAGACCCAAACTGGCTCTGAAGTGAAGTGGAGTGAGACTCCCTTCCCCAGGGACTCTGGCTCCTGTATAAGGTCAGCTCCTGACTCTGGATTTAACCTGAGAGGTTCCACACACACGTGCAACCGCAAAAACATTCGTTTAGGGGGGAAAAAAGTTTTAGCACAACCAGGTGAAGAGAGTGCGGAATTGTCCTGCACCTGAGTGTAACAGCTTCGCAGTTCCCTGGATAACTGAATGGCCAGCTCACTCACCTCTTGTGGTTGGTCAAAGATGGTGTTAAAATCTCTGAATCGAGATCCAGAAAACTCCCCAAAGATGCGTCTGAAGAGCTCCTCTGGATCCACTGAAGGGCCCGACTGCCAGTACTCACGGCCCCGCGCCGCTCCTGCATCAAACCCTGCCGCCCCGTAAGTGTCATACTGTTTCCTCTTCACTTCGTCACTCAGCACCTGCAACCGACAACGAGCATTAACCAGAGTCGCAAAGTCCATTCTCAATATCATTAACAAGTAAACTCTGGGATAAAAACCCTCGTGAACCCTGTACTGCCATTGGAGACCAGACATAGTGATCGCCTGTTACATGTGCAAATAATTTTCACTCTCCCTATCTCAGCTTCAATATTCCCACTGTGCTGTTGTCCTTCAGGCAGGAGGGTGGAAACACACAGCCACTGCAGTTTACAGCACAGGAGGCGGCTGTTCAGCCCATCGTGTCTGCGCCGGCACAGGAACAGAAGAGTGGCCCCTTCTCTCACACAACAGCTGAAAGACACACACAGCTCTTGACCCCTCTCTTCCCCCACCCCACCACCCCCACAACAAACGGATGGGAGACGCTGTGACTGTGCTAACCTCTACTCTCCACCCCCGACATGATCACAGCCGCCCAGGGGCCCAGCATCCCCTCCCCTCCCAAGAGAGATCAGGACCACAACGTTTTATTGGTGCCGATACTGTCAGAGGCCGTCATCAGACCAGATCCATTACCTCATAAGCTTCTGCCACCTGGGAAAATTTCTCCTTTGCCTTTGGGTCGTCCTTGTTTGTATCTGGGTGGTATTTCTTCGCAAGCTGTGCAGGCGAGAACAGAAAGGGTTGATTAAAAGTTACAAGCAGTTACACCGAGCCCAGTCTCTTCCCCGCAGGCTTCAATGGGACAAGTTCTCCAGAGAATCAAATCTGTTTGATTTCAGAAATTTCCCCATTTTAATCATTTTTGATTTTTGTTTTGTTCCAATTCTCCAGGATACACAAGTCAGCGATTACTGCAGGCTATTTTTTTTAAAAGCAGGTTCGCTTCTGAAAAGGGATTCAAATTTGACACAGTAGCACCAAGTTCCTGGGCTGTTTATCTTCCTATTTTGATGTGCACAGTTCCAGGGCAAGTTTCAATCCACTGTGGCCATCACAAAAGGAAGGCAGACAGTAAATCCCAGGGACCTGGGTTCAATCATCAGCCTGTGCTGAGCTGGGTGTTAGAGCTGAGGCCGTGGCCAGTGCACTACAACTGGATTCAGCCCCCTCTCCCACAAACGAGGGGAAAAATCAGACTACGCTCCCACTTCTATCCAGTGCCCCTTGCTGCATAATGGGGCTGTGTGGGCAATGGTTGAGCATTGAGATCCACGTTGATGCCTCCACAGTGGAACAACCTGCCAACTCTCTATCAAGGTTCATAAATCAAAACTGGCCACTTGGAACGAATACATTCCCATCACACGGCTCGATTTGCCACCATTTGATGTCCAGAATGTGAAAGTTTGAAGGATTATTCTGGCTGCTGGTTTGGCACAGCTAGAAAGGTCTTGCATTTGGTATTCCCACTGGCTACCTGATCGTATGCAGGACTCTAAGTTGAAATGTTAACTTTAAGTCCAAGAACATAAGAAATAGGAACAGGAGTAGGCCATTCGGCCCTTCAAGCTCACGCCGCCATTCAATAAGATCATGGCTGATCTTCCACCTCCCCGCACTATCCCCGTGTCCCTTGATTCTCCAGTCTCACCAAGGCCCTATATAATTGCAGTAAGATTTCTTTACTCTTTTACTCCAATCCTTTTGTAATAAAGGCCAACATACCATCTGCTTTCCGAATTGCTTGCTGTATCTGCAAGTTAATTTTCTGTGCTTCGTGTACAAGGACACCCAGGTCCCTCTGAACACCAACATTTCCCATTCTCTCATCATTTAAAATATATTCTGCTTTTCTGTTTTTCCTACCAAAGTGGATAACTTCACACTTCTCCACATTAATTTTTTTTCCACATTATATTCCATCTGCATCTGCCATGATCTTGCCCACTCACATAACCTGTCTATATCCCTTTGCAGCCTCTTTGCATCCTCCTCACAACGTACTTTCCCATCTAGCTTTGTATCAGCAAACTTGGATACATTACACTCGGTCCCCTCAAAGTCACTGATATAGATTGTAAATAGCTGAGGCCCAAGCACTGATCCTTGCGGTACCCCACTAGTTACAGCCTGCCAACCCAAAAATGACCTGTTAATTCCTACTCTCTGTTTTCTGTCCGTTAACCAATCCTCAATCCGTGCTAATATATTACCCCCGATCCCATGAGCCCTAATTTTGTGGAATAACCTCTCGTATGGCACCTTATCGAATGCTTTTTGAAAATCCAAATACACTACATCCACTGGTTCCCCCTTATCTACCCTGCTAGTTACAACCTCAAAAAGCTGTATTAGATTTGTCAAACACGATTTCCCTTTCATTAATCCGTGTTGACTCTGCCCAATATATTATGATTTTTCTAAGTGCCCCGTTACCACGTCCCAAATAATAAATTCTAGCATTTTTCCTACTACTGCTGTCAGGCTAACTGGTCTATCCTTCCCCATTTTCTCTCTCCCTCCTTCTTTGAATAGCGGGGTTACATTTTCTACCTCCCAATCTGTGGGGACCATTCTAAAATCTAGAATTCTGGAAGATCAAAACCAATGCATCCACTATCTCTGTGGCCACCTCTTTCAAAACCCTAGGATGTAGACCATCAGGTCCAGGGAATTTGTTGGCTTTTAGCCCCATTCATTTCTCCAGTACTATTTCTTTACTAATACTAATTTTAAGTTCCTCATTCTCACTAGACCCTTGATTCCCCACTATTTCCAGAATAGTTTTTGTGTCTTCTTCAGTGAAGACAGATACAAAGTATTTGTTTAATGTCTCAGCCATTTCCTTATTCCTCATTGTAATTTCTCCTGTCTCTGCCTGTAAGGGACCCACGTTTACTTTTGCTATTCTCTTCCTTTTTATATACCTATAGAAGCTTTTACAATCTGTTTTTATGTCTCTCGCTAGTTTACTCTCATATTCCATTTTCTCTCTATCAATTTCTCGGTCCTCCTTTGCTGAATTCTAAAATCATCCCAATCCTCAGGCTTACTACTCTTTTTGGCAACATTATAAGCCTCTTAATCAAATACTATCTTTAATTTCTCTTGTTAGCCACTGTTGGACCATTTAATTCTTAAGGGAATGTATATTCGTTGTGAATTATTTCTTTAAATGTTTGCCATTGCTTATCTACCGTTATATCTTTTAATCTAGTTTCCCAACCTACCTTAGCCAACTCGCCTCTCATACCTACATAGTTTGCTTCGTTCAGATTTAAGACTCTAGTTTCGGACTTAACTAAATCACTCATATTACAATCATTGCTCCCCAGACGCTCCTTTACTACAAGGTTATTAATTAACCCTGTCTCTTTGCAAAATACTCGATCCAAAATAGCCTGTTCCCAAGTTGGTTCCTCGACATACCGATCTAGAAAACTATCTTGAATGCATTCCATGAACTCGTCCTCTGCACTATTACTGCAAATTTGATTTGCCCAGTCTATACAAAAATTAAAGTCCCCCCTGATTACTGTCTTACCCTTGTTACATACACCTCTAATGTCCTGATTTATACTGTGCCCGACACTACAACTACTGTTAGGGGGCCTATAAACTATTCCCACCAGTGTTTTCTGCCCCTTGTTGTTTCGTCGCTACACCCAAAGTGATTCTGGTTAAAATGACCCTCTCTTCTCATACCTGGTAATAGGCCTTCTTTATCTCTCTATGCGTAGCGCTGCGTGGGACCCCCAGCAGCTCGTAATAATCAGCCTTGGCTAAACTAGAAGACGTGTGAAATCCAGCAACACCCAGACGATGTGGTGCAGAGCCTTGGGGGCAGGAATGGGGAAAAGAAACAATTAGAAAAACACCCACAATCTTCTGCAGAGAAATTGTAACAAGCATGTTACTGCTCCCACATCAAGGAGCAATCCTCTCTCCACTCGAACCAAGGAACTCCACTCTTTAGACCACCTCTCATTCTAATCAAACTGCCACCCCCAGTTTAGACATCAGGCGATCATTGTTACAGCTAACCACAACTGGGCAAACAGTAAAAATATTTCACAATAGTTTTACCTTAACCAGATTTATCCGCAAAAAAAACTCTTAACGAGTTTGGCTGAAAGACCGAAACTTTTGAGGAGTGCCGCTTTGAATTCTGCCCACATTCTGCACTGTGCCCCACTATACCTTCTCCTGCACTCTAGCGTCTTGATGCCAAGACAGAAGGAATCATCATCTCTCCCTCATTCTCTTTAAATAAAACAACTTGCATAGCAACAGTTTCAAACAGGAGACCTTCGATCCACCTAGCCACAGTATTCTCTTGGTGCATTTCTAATAACCCTGAATCCCATTTGTTCACAAGAACCTGTCTAGCTCTTTCTTGAATCCCATTACGGGATTAAGAGAGCACTGACCCTCCCCAGCCTTGGGGGAGCACTGACCCTCACTGGCCTGGGGGGGGAGAGCACTGACCCTCACTGGCCTGGGGGGGGGGGGGGGGGTGGGGAGCACTGACCCTCACTGGCCTGGGGGGGAGGAGCACTGACCCGCACTGGCCTGGGGGGGAGAGCACAGCACTGACCCTCACTGGCCTGGGTGGGGGGGGGAGCACTGATCCTCACTGGCCTTGGGGGGGGGGGGGGGGGGGGGGGGGGGGGGAAGAGCACTGATCCTCACTGGCCTGGGGGGGGGGGGGGGGGGGGGAGCACTGACCCTCACTGGCCTGGGGGGGGTGGAGAAGAGCACTGATCCTCACTGGCATGGGGGGGGGAGCACTGACCCTCACTGGCCTGGGGGGGGGGGGGGGAAAGAGCACTGACCCTCACTGGCCTGGGGGGGTGGGGAGCACTGACCCTCACTGGCCTGGGGGGGGGTGGGGAGCACTGACCCTCACTGGCCTGGGGGGGGTGGGGAGCACTGACCCTCACTGGCCTGGGGGGGGGGGGGGGTGGGGAGCACTGACCCTCACTGGCCAGGGGGGGGGGGTGGGGAGCACTGATCCTCACTGGCCTGGGGGGGGGGGGGGGGTGGGGAGCACTGACCCTCACTGGCCTGGGGGTGAGGGGGACACTGACCCTCACTGGCCTGGGGGGGGGGCACTGACCCTCACTGGCTTGGGGGGGAGGAGCACTGATCCTCACTGGCTTGGGGGGGAGGAGCACTGATCCTCACTGGCCTGGGGGGTGGGGAGCACTGACCCTCACTGGCCTGGGGGGGGGGCACTGACCCTCACTGGCTTGGGGGGGAGGAGCACTGATCCTCACTGGCTTGGGGGGGAGGAGCACTGATCCTCACTGGCCTGGGGGGTGGGGAGCACTGACCCTCACTGGCCTGGGGGGGGGGGGGGGGGGGGGGAGCACTGATCCTCACTGGCCTGGGGGTGAGGGGGACACTGACCCTCACTGGCCTGGGGGTGAGGGGGGAGCACTGACCCTCACTGGCCTGGGGGGGGGGGGGGGGGGGGTGGGGAGCACTGACCCTCACTGGCCTGGGGGGGGGGGGGGGGGGTGGGGAGCACTGACCCTCACTGGCCTGGGGGGGGGGGGGGGGTGGGGAGCACTGACCCTCACTGGCCAGGGGGGGGGGTGGGGAGCACTGATCCTCACTGGCCTGGGGGGGGGGGGGGGGGGGTGGGGAGCACTGACCCTCACTGGCCTGGGGGTGAGGGGGACACTGACCCTCACTGGCCTGGGGGGGGGCACTGACCCTCACTGGCTTGGGGGGGAGGAGCACTGATCCTCACTGGCTTGGGGGGGAGGAGCACTGATCCTCACTGGCCTGGGGGGTGGGGAGCACTGACCCTCACTGGCCTGGGGGGGGGGGGGCACTGACCCTCACTGGTTTGGGGGGGAGGAGCACTGATCCTCACTGGCTTGGGGGGGAGGAGCACTGATCCTCACTGGCCTGGGGGGTGGGGAGCACTGACCCTCACTGGCCTGGGGGGGGGGGGGGGGGGGGGGAGCACTGATCCTCACTGGCCTGGGGGTGAGGGGGACACTGACCCTCACTGGCCTGGGGGTGAGGGGGACACTGACCCTCACTGGTCTAGGGAAGGGGTGGGGGCACTGACCCTCACTGGCCTGGGGGGGGGGGGAGCACTGACCCTCACTGGCCTGAGGCGGGGGAAGCACTGACTCCCACCCTGGGGACTCTGAGGTTCCCCTCCTACTGTCAGGAGGTGGGGAAAGTGATGCAAAAGTTAACAGCCCGATGCGCCGGCTGCACCACCGCTCTCCGGCTCGGCCCACTCTCCTCACCGGGCAGCTCCAGACCGAGCCTCAGGCCCAGACCACCAGTCAACAGCAGTCCATTGCCCTTCCCAAACGCGGTACACAAGGTGCGGAGGCCGAACATCCGCAGGGCCCCGGCATCGAGTAGCGCGGCGCCGGCCGCCGGGCCCCGGGTCACCGACACCAAACGTGACCAACACCGAGCAGCCGCCATCTTAGCGCGCCTGCGCAGTCCAACGCTCCACCCCTCGCAGTCACTACGCCTGCGCACAACAACACGCATTGCGCAGCCAGCTCACCTCCGTACTCACACTGCGCCTGCGCAACAAGCCTGGTTGCCTAGCAGCCTTGAGAAAACAGCTGCTCGGGCCAGGCTTCCTATACGCTGTCCCAGGCCGAGGCCTCCCATACCCTGCCTCCGCCTTAGGCCTCCTAAATGCTGTCCCAGGGCGAGGGCTTCTAGACTCTGCCTAGGCCTCCTGTACTCTGCCCCAGCCCTAAGCTCAGTCTCCCTACATCCTGCCCCAGCCCTAAGCTCAGTCTCCCTACATCCTGCCCCAGCCGTCCTGCACCCTGCCCTAAGCTCAGTCCCCCTACACCCTGCCCCAAGCTCAGGCGTCCTGCATCCTGCTCCAGGCCTCCTATACGCTGCCCCAGCCCTAGGCTCAGGCCTCCTGCACCAGCCCTAGGCCTCCTATACGCTGCCCAAACCCTAGGCCCAGGCCTGCTATATGCTGTCCCAGCCCTAGGCCCAGGCCTCCTATATGCTGTCCCAGCCCTAGGCCCAGGCCTCCTATATGCTGTCCCAGCCCTAGGGCGAGTGCTTCTAGACCCTGCCCCAGCCTTAGGCCCAGGCCTCCTACACCCTGCCCCAGCCTAGGGCCACACTGGGCTGAAAACGCCTGATCTTGGCAACTAAGTAGAGTCAGGCCTGGTTAGTACTTGGATGGGAGACCGCCTTGGAATACCAGGTGCATTGGCTTTTAGTCACTTTGATCCCTCCCCCTGCGTTTGTCACCAAGATGCAGAAGAAGCTCATCGACTTCTTCTGGGACAAAAGGAAGCACTGGGTCTCTGCCGCGGTTCTGTGTCTCCCGCTTAGGGTAGGCGGTCAGGCGCTGGTGTGCCTTTGCACCCAGGCTGCGACTTTCCGTCTTCAGACGCTGCAGAGATACCTGTACGTTGAGAATCCTCCTCGATGGTGTGCGCTGGCAACGTATTTCTTCTGCCAGCTGCACGGCCTCAATTACGACACGCAGCTCCTGTTTGTGAAACTGGGAGGTACATGTGCCTGCCTGCGGGAGCTGCCTGTCTTCTGCCAGGAACTGCTATGGGTCTGGAACGACGTCGCCTCCAGGCGGAGTTCTCCCCCGTCAGGAGTGGCGGCTGTCCTTCGGGAGCCGCTGCTCAGGAATCCGCACCTCCACGACCGCGGGTTCGGGTGGCTGGCGGAGGGCAGGGCTGTGCCTGGCAAGGTGACCAGAGTCGGGGACCTGCTCGATGGCGGAGGAGTAGGCTGGATCGCGCTGGCAGAGCTGGCGCAGCGCCTGTCTTAGGCCAACGTCCGGCTCGCAGTCAAAGCCATCGAGTCGCTGAAAGTGGCACTGGGCCCCGACTCCACTAGGTGTATCGAGGAGGCTCAAGCACGTGGGGCGATCCCGTTCGGACGGAATTCCTCATCGCCGCCCGGCCCCAAAACCCCTCTCGGGAACCGGCGCCTCACAACTTGAGTCTTGGGGAAATGCCCTCCGTGCCTTTTCATTCTGCATGGAGGGGTTTCCTGTATGGGCTGCTCCTGCACACTCTCCACTTTGCTGCCTTCATCTGCCGTCCAGACACGACTTGGCGTGCTATCTTGCCGTCTGGCGGAGGTCCCCAATGGAGGGCTCTCTATGCGGGAGTCCTCCCTTTTTCTATTGGGGACTTGGCCTGGAGGGTGTTGCACGAAGCAGTCCCGTGCAATATGGTTTTAAGTCAGTTCACGGACTCCCAGGCCGCCTGCCTTTTCTGCGGCCTGGAGGAGTCCGTGTTCCACGTTTATACGGAATGTGAGAGGTTGCAGCCCCTCTTTCATTATTTGAAGGGGCTGCTCCTCGATTTTTGGCTGCACTTCAGTCCCACGCTCCTGATCTTTGGTCACCCGGTGCGGAGGGGAGCGGGCAGATTGGAGGGCCTCCTCGTAGGACTGCTCCTGGGCCTGGCCAAAAAGGCCATCAACTGATCCAGGCAGCGGGCGGTTGAGGGGGCCGTTCGGCCCGACTGCCCGCCTCTCTTCTGCGGCTATGTCCGCGCCCGGGTGGCCCTGGAGATGGAGCACGCGGTGTCCGCCGGCACGCTTGAGGCCTTCCGCGACCGGTGGGCACCGCGGGGACTGGAGTGCATCATCACCCCGGCCAACACAATTTTAATTTAATTTGTTAAGGTTCTTTTAAAGTTTTATTAATTTACAGACTAATTGGTTAATCACCCAACAGAAAGAGTACACCCTGCCCCAACCCTAGACTCAGGCCTCCTACACCCTGCCCCAGCCCTAGACTCAGGCCTCCTACACCCTGCCCCAGCCCTAGGCTCAGGCCTCCTACACCCTGCCCCAGCCCTAGGCTCAGGCCTCCTACACCCTGCCCCAGCCCTAGGCTCAGGCCTCCTACACCCTGCCCCAGCCCTAGGCTCAGGCCTCCTACACCCTGCCCCAGCCCTAGGCTCAGGCCTCCTACACCCTGCCCCAGCCCTAGGCTCAGGCCTCCTACACCCTGCCCCAGCCCTAGGCTCAGGCCTCCTACACCCTGCCCCAGCCCTAGGCTCAGGCCTCCTACACCCTGCCCCAGCCCTAGGCTCAGGCCTCCTACACCCTGCCCCAGCCCTAGGCTCAGGCCTCCTACACCCTGCCCCAGCCCTAGGCCTACACCTTGCCTCAGCCCTAGAGCGAGGTCACCTACACCCTGCCTCAGCCCCAGCCCCAGCCCAAAGCCTCCTACACCTTGCCTAGCCCTAAGCTCAGGCTATTACACAGGTTTCGGAGCTTGAGCGGCGGCTGGAGTCATTGCAATGCATCCGCGAGGCTGAGAACTTCGTGGATAGCACGTTTCAGGAGGTGGTCACTCCGCAGCTTAAGAGTGTGCAGGCAGAGAGGGAATGGGTGACTGCCAGACAGAAGAGGACCACCAGGCAGGTAGGGCAGGAATCCCCTGAGTGCATCTCGCTTGCTAACCGGTTTTCAGTTCTGAATACTGGTGGGAGCGATGGTTTCTCTGGGGAGTGCAGCCAGAGCCAAGTCCACGGCACCATGGATTGCTCAGCTGCACGGGGGGGGGGGGGGTGGGGTGGGGGAGGAAGAAGAGTGGAAGAGCAATAGTCATCGGGGATTCGATAGTTAGGGGAGCAGACGGGCATTTCTGCGGCTGCAGACGTGACTCGAGAATGGTATGTTGCCTCCCTGGTGCCAGGGTCAAGGATGTCACTGAGGGGCTGCAGAACATTCTGAGGGGAGAGGGTGAACAGCCAAAGGTTGTGGTCCATATCGGTACCAACGACATAGGTAGAAAGAGGGATGAGGTCCTGCAGGCAGATTTTAGGGAGCTAGGAAAGAGATTAAAAAGCAGGACCTCAAAGGTAGCAATCTCCGGATTACTCCCGGTGCCACGAGCTAGTGAGTACAGAAACAGGAGGATAGAGCAGATGAATGTGTGGCTGGAGCGATAGTGCAGGAGGGAGGGCTTTAGATTCCTGAGGCATTGGGACCGTTTCTGGGGGAGATGGGACCTGTACAAGCCGGACGGGTTGCACCTTAACAGGACCGGAACCAATATCCTCGCGGAGGGGGTTTGCTAGTGCTGTTGGGGAGGGTTTAAACTGGCTTGGCAGGGGGCTGGGAACCTGAGAGTCGATTCAGAAGGGAGAGAAGCAAAGCTGGAAATGGAAGGCAGAAAATTAGTAAGCGAGTTTGGAAGGCAGAGGAAACAAAGGCTAGAAAATAGACAACAAGGTAGTTTGGCAGTGCTAAATGGTATATAACGCAAGGAGTCTAAGGGAATAAAGCAGATGAGCTGAGGGCACAGATAGACACATGGGAGTATGATATAACTATTACTGAGTAATGGCTGAAAGAAGGGCAGGAATGGCAGCTCAACATTCCTGGTTACAGAGTTTTCAGACGAGATAGAGAGGGGGATAAAAAAGGAGGGGGGGTCACAATATTGATTAAAGAAACAATTACAGCTGTGAGGAGGGAGGATATCTTAGAAGGATCATCCAACGAGGCCATATGGGTTGAACTGAGAAACAAAAAAGGGGCAATCACTCAACTGGAGTGTACTATCGACCCCCGAACAGTCAGAGGGAGATAGAAGAGCAAATATGTAGGCAAATTTCTGATACGTGCAAAAATATGACAGTAATAGTAGGGGATTTCAAATTCCGTAATATTAACTGGGATAAAATTAGTGTGAAAGGTATAGAGGGAGCAGAATTCTTAAAATACATTCAGGAGAATTTTTTTAGCAGTACGTAGAGGGGGCAGTTCTGGACCTAGTTTTAGGGAATGAAGCTGGGCAGGTGGAAAGGGTATCAGTGGGGGACCATATTGGTGGTAGTGATCATAATTCAGTTAGATTGAGGGTACATGTGGAAAAGGACAAGGATAGACCAGGAATAAAAGTTGTCAATTGGGGAAAAGCTAATTTTACTAAGCCGAGATGTGATTTAGCCAAAGTGGACTGGAGACAGAAACTTGAAGGTAAATCAGTGTCAGAGCAGTGGGAGGCAATTAAGGAGGAGATAGTGAGGGTTCAGAGCAAGTATGTTCCCTTAAAGAAAAAGGGTGGGACTAACAAATCTAGAGCTCCCTGGATGTCAAGGGGCATACAGGGTAGGATAAAGAAAAAAGGGAAGTTTATGACAGATACCGAGGGCTCAGTACTGCAGAAACCCTAGAGGAGTAGAGAAAGTGCAGGGGTGAAATTAAAAAGGAAATTAGGAAAGCAAAGAGAGGGCAAAGAAAAAATATTGGCAAGTAAAATCAAGGAAAACCCAACGATGTTTTATAAATACATTAAGAGCAAGAGGATAACGAAAGTAAGAGTAGGAAATGCAACACCTGCCCTTATACATCCCCCCTTCCCACTCTCCAGGGCCCCAAACACCACTTCCAGGTGAAACAGCGATTTACTTGTACTTCTTGCAATCTAGTATACTGTATTCGCTGCTCACGATGTGGTCTCCTCTACATTGGGGAGATCAAACGCAGATTGGGTGACCGCTTTGCGGAACACCTCCGTTCAGTCCGTAAGGGTGACCCCGAGCTTCCGGTCGCTTGTCATTTTAATTCACCTCTCCACTCCCACTCTGACCTCACCATCCTCGGCCTCGTGCATTGTTCCACGGAAGCTCAGTGTAAGCTCGAGGAACAGCACCTCATCTTCCGATTAGGCACTTTACAACCTTCCGGACTCAATATCGAGTTCAACAATTTCAGATCATAACCTCGGCCCCTATATATATATATATATATATATATATATATATATATATATTTTATCCACCCTTTTGGTTTGTGCCTTTTCCCTTTTTTTTCTCTCTCTCCCCCACGGCAGCTGTCTCTCATTCTGCCAGCATTTCACACTTCACACTTCTAGCCACCTTTTGTTTCTTAACCTGTCCTATTACCATCTCGTCTTGCCTTGAGCATCTCTTAATGTCTCTAATTACCATAGACCACCCCTTTTGTTCTTTTATTCCTCCCCCCAGCCTCCCCCTTGCATTTTTATCTGTTTCATTTCCTGCTTTTTTCTCAGTTCTGACGAAGGGTTTCGACCTGAAACGTTAACTCTGTTTCTCTCTCCACGGATGTTGCCTGGCCTGCTGAGTTTTTCCAGCGTTTTCTGTTGTTGTTTCAATTTTCCAGCATCCGCAGTATTTTGCTATCGTAAGAGTAGGGCCTATTAGGGACCATAAAGGTAACCTGTGTATGGAAGCGGAAGACATGGGTATGGTTCTTAATTGAATACTTTGCGCCTGTTTTCACAAAAGAGAGGGACGATGCAAACATTGCAATCAGGGAGGAGGAGTGTGAAATATTAGACTGCTAACATGGTTCTGTTGTTTAATAAGGGAAAAAGGGATAGACCGAGTAATTACAGACCAATCAGCCTAACCTCGGTGGTGGGAAAATTATTGGAAAAAATTCTGAGGGGCAGGATAAATCTTCATTTAGAAATACATGGATTAATCAGGGACAGTCAGCATGGATTTGTTAAAGGAAGCTCGTGTCTGACGAACTTGATTGAATTTTTTGAGGAGGTAACAAGGAGGGTCGATGAGGGTAGTGCATTTGATGTAGTCTATATGGATTTTAGCGAGGCTTTTGATAAGGTCCTGCTTGGCAGACTGGTCACAAAAGTAAAAGCCCATGGGATCCCAGGCAAAGTGGCAAGTTGGATCCAACATTGGCTCAGCGGCAGGAAACAAAGGGTAATGGTCGAAGGGTGTTTTTGTGACTGGAAGACTGTTTCCAGTGGGGTTCCGCAGGGCTCAGTACTGGGTCCTTTGCTTTCTGTGGTATATATCAATGATTTGGACTTGAATGTAGGAAGTATGATTAAGAAGTTTGCAGATGATACAAAAATTGGCCGTGTGGTTGATTATGAAGAAGAAAGCTGCAGACTGCAGGAAGATATCAATGGACTGGTCAGGTGGGCAAAACAGTGGCAAATGGAATTCAATCTGGAGAAGTGTGAGGTAATGCATTTGGGGAGGGCTAACAAGACAAGGGAATACACTTATAAATGGTAGGACACTGAGAAATGCAGAAGATCAGAAGGACCTTGGAGTGCATGTCCTCAGATCCCTGAAGGTAGCAGGACAGGTAGATAAGCTGGTTAAGAAGGCATACGGGATACTTGCCTTTATTAGCCGATGCATAGAATATAAGAGCAGGGAGATTATGCTTGAACTGTATAAAACACTAGTTAGGCTGCAGCTAGAATACTGCGTGCAGTTCTGGTCTCCACATTACAGGAAGGATGTGATTGCACTAGAGGGGGTGCAGAGGAGATTTACGAGGATGTTGCCTGGGCTGGGGAATTTTAGCTATGAGGAAAGATTGGGGTTGTTTTCTTTGGAACAGAGGAGGCTGAGGGGAGACCTAATTGAGGTGTATAAAATTATGAGGGGCCTAGATAGAGTGGATAGGAAGGAGCTATTTCCCTTAGCAGAAGAGTCAATAACCAGGGGGCATAGATTTAAAGTAATTGGTCGGAAGTTTAGAGGGGATTTGAGGAGAAATTCTTTCACCCAGTGAGGGTGGTGGGGGTCTGGAACTCACTGCCTGAAAGGGTGGTAGAGGCAGAGACTCTCATCACATTTAATAAGTACTTGGATATGCACTTGAAAGTGCCATAAACTACAAGGCTACGGACCAAGTGCTGGAAAGTGGGATTAGGGTGGATAGCTTTTTGTTGGCCAGCACGGACAAGATGGGCCGAATGGCCTCCTTCTGTGCTGTAAATTTCTATGATATAATTCCACCACCGATACACTGTGTCTGCAGTGTGTACCATCTACAAGATGCACTGCAGCAACTCGCCAAGTCTTCTTCGACAGCACTTCCTAAACCTGCAACCTCTTCCACCTAGAAAGACAAAGGCAGCAGGCACAGGGGAACACCATCACCTCCAAATTCCCCTCCAAGTCACACACCATCCTGACTTGGAAATATATCGCTGATCTTTCATCGTCGCTGGGTCAAAATCCTGGAACTCCCTCCCTAACAACACTGTGGGAGTACCTTCACCACAAGGACTGCAGCGTTCAAGAAGCCGGCTCACCACCACCTTTTCTAGGGCAATTAGGGATGGGCAATAAATGCTGGCCTTGCCAGTGATGCCCACATCCCAGGAACCAATTTTTAAAAAAGCCCTAGGCCCAGGCCTCCAATACCCTGTCCCTGCCCCAAGCCAGGCCTCCTAAACCCTGTCCCGGGCCCAGCCCTCTATGCCCTACCCCAGGCTTAGGCCCAGGCCTCCTATACCCTGCCCTAGTCCCAGGTTCTCTGTACCCTGTCCCAGCCCCAGGCCTCCTATATCCTGCCCCAGCCCTAGGCCTCCAATACCCTGCCCTAGGCCCAGGCCTCCTATACGGTGGCCCAGCCCTAGGTCCAGGCCTCCTGTACCCTGCCCCGGCCCTAGACCCAGGCCTCCTACAGCCTGCCCCAGCCCTAGGCCCAGGCCTCATACACCTTGCCTCAGCCTGACGCCCAGGCCTCCTGCACCCTGCCTCAGCCCTAGGCCCAGGCCTCCTGTACCCTGCCCCAGCCTTAGGCCCACGCCGCCTATATCCTGCCCCAGCCCTAGGCCTCCAGTATCCTGCCCTAGGCCCAGGCCTCCTGTACCCTGCCCCAGCCTTAGGCCCAGGCTGCCTATATCCTGCCCCAGCCCTAGGCCTCCAGTATCCTTCCCCCTGCCCAGGCCTCCTGTACCCTGCCCCGGCCCTATGTCCAGGCCTCCCGTACCCTGTCCTGGCCTCCCGTACCCTGCCTAGGCCCAGGTCTCCCGTTCCCTGCCCCGGACCTAGGCCCAGGCCTCCCATTCCCTGCCCCAGCCCTAGACCCAGGCCTCCCGTTCCCTGCCCCAGCCCTAGACCCAGGCCTCCCGTTCCCTGCCCCGGCCCTAGACCCAGGCCTCCCGTTCCCTGCCCCGGCCCTAGGCCCAGGCCTCCCGTACCCTGCCCCGGCCCTAGGCCCAGGCCTCCTGTACCCTGCCCCGGCCCTAGGCCCAGGCCTCCCGTACCCTGCTCCGGCCCTAGGCCAAGGCCTCCCGTACCCTGCCCTGGCCCTAGACCCAGGCCTCCCGTACCCTGCCCTGGCCCGAGGCCAAGGCCTCCCGTACCCGGCCCTAGGCCCAGGCCTCCAGTATCCTGCCCCAGTCCTAGGCCCAGGCTACCCTGCCCCAGCCCTAGGCCCAAGCCTCCTATTACCCTGCCCCAGGCCTAGGTTCACACCTCTTAAACCCTGCATTCCAGATCATAGAAACATAGAATCTAGGAGCAGGAGTAGGCCATTCGGCCCGTCGAGCCTGCTCCGCCATTCAATACGATCATGGCTGATCAGTATATGTTGCTTCGTAAAAAATCCTCATCTTTCTCATTTCTTTTGCCAATTATTTTGAATCTGTGTCCTCCAGTTAGCGACCCTTCTGCCACTGCAAAGAGTTTGTCCTTATCTACTCTATCAATGACAACAGCTTGTATTTATACATCACCTTTAACATAGTAAAATGTCCCAAGGCGCTTCACGGGAGCAATTATCAAACAAAATTTTACACCGAACCACATAAGGAGATATTAGATGCTGGCTGACCTGCTGAGTAGTTCCAGCATTTTCTGTTTTTATTCAGGAGATATTAGGACAGGTGACTAAAAGCTTGGTCAAAGGGGTAGGTTTTAAGGAGTGTCTTCAAGGAGGAGAGAGAGGTGTAGAGGTTTGGGAGGGAATTCCAGAGCTTAGGTCCTTGGCAGCTGAAAGCATAGCCGCCGATGGTGGAGCAAAGAAAATCAGGGATCTGCAAGAGGCCAGAATTGGAAGAGTGCAGAGACTTTGGAGAGTTGGAGGAGCTTACAGAGTTAGGGAGGGATTTGAAAACAATGATGAGAATTTTAAAATCGAGGCGTTGCCAGACTAGGAGCCAATGTAGGTCAGCGAGCACAGGGGCGATGGGTGAACGGGACTTGGTGTGAGTTGGGATATCAGCACAAGGATTTTGGATGAGCTCAAGGTAACAAAGGCATGGATGATGGTTTCAGCAGCAGATGAGCTGAGGCTCGGGCGATGTTACGGAGGTGGAAGTAGGCGATCTTGGTGAAGGAGCAGAAATGGGGTAGGAAGCTCAGCTTGGGGTCAAATAGGATGCAGAGGTTGCGTACAGTCTGGATCAGCCTCAGGTTTTGAACACCTCTATTAAATGTCCCTTTAACCTCTGCCCTAAGGAGAATAACCCCAGCTTCCCTAGCATCTCCATGTAACTGAAGCCCCTCAATCCCTGGTACCATTCTCTCTATAGTCTAAATGTTTTTATGCCCTCGCTGTTCAATCATTATGGCTTCTCTGGTAGCGACTGTCCACACAAGCTCACACGGCACAAAAGTCAATCATTTTTCATCTTCTGTTTCATTTTTGACTGACCTGGGTGAATATTCATGAATGGAGGAGGGATGGGACGGAAGGAATTTATGTCCATCGGCAACTCCAGCAGTTACCTGTCTGTTTCTCACTGTCTTGAGAACTTTAATTTTTTGTCACTGGGTCTGGTTCTAACTTCTGATGAAAGGTCATCGACCTGAAACGTTAACTCTGTTTCTCTCTTCACAGATGCTGCCTGACCTGCTGAGTATCTCCAGCATTTTCTGTTTTTATTTCTGGTTCTAACTCGTCCTTACCAAGCCTACCTTACAGCAAAACGTTAAATACTGCAGATGCCAGGCTTAGCAACCCATCCAGAATTGTCTTGAGGTCGCCAGAAATAAAAAATTAATCTCTTGGACACTGCTGCGAGCAACCCAGGAGAAAATTCATACAAGCATTAAAAAAATTGTATGCTTTTTATAATTTTCTTTGAACACTTTTGTGTCAGTTGTGGCTCAGTTGGTAGCACTCTTGCCTCTGAGTCAGAAGGTTGTGGGTTCAAGTCCCACTCCAGAGACTTGAACATAAAAATCGAGGCTGACACTCCAGTGCAGTGCTGAGGGAGTGCTGCACTGTCAGAGGTGCCGTCTTTTGGATGAGACATTAAACCGAGGCCCTGTCTGCTCCCTCAGATGGACGTAAAAGATCCCATGACAGAGTGATCATAATAATGATTTAATTTCACGTTAATTTTGAGAGTGACTTGCTTAAGTCCGAAACTAGAGTCTTAAACTTAAATAAAGCCAATTACATAGGTATGAGGGGCGAGTTGGCTAAGGTAGATTGGAAAAATAGATTAAAAGGTATGGCGGCATTTAAAGAAATATTTAATAATTCTCAACAAAAATACATTCCATTGAGAAACAAAAACTCCACGGGAAAAGTGATCCAACCGTGGCTAACTAAAGAAGTTAAGGATAGCATTAGATTGAAAGAAGAAGCTTATAATGTTGCAAAGAATAATAGTAAGCCTGAGGATTGGGAGAGTTTCAGAAACCAGCAAAGGTTGACCAAAAAACTGATAAAAAGGGAAAAAATAGATTATGAGAGAAAACTAGAAAGATATATAAAAGCAGATTGTAAGAGCTTCTACAAGTATGTAAAAAGGAAGAGAGTAGCAAAAGTAAATGTTGGTCCCTTAGAGGCTGAGACAGGAGAAATTATTATGGGGAATAAGGAAATGGCAGAAACGTTAAACAAATATTTTGTATCTGTCTTCACAGTAGAAGACACAAAAAGCATACCAAAAATGGTGGGGAACCAAGGGTCTAATGAGGGTGAGGAACTTAACATAATTAATATAAGTAGAGAAAAAGTACTAGAGAAACTAATGGGATTAAAAGCCGACAAATCCCCTGGACCTGACGGCCTACACCCTAGGGTTCTAAAAGAGGTGGCTGAAGAGATAGTGGATGCATTGGTTTTGATCTTCCAAAATTCCCTAGATTCTAGAATGGTCCCACCGGATTGGAAGTTTGCAAATGCAACATCGCTATTCAAGAAAGGAGGGAGAGAAAAAACAGGGAACTACAGGCCAGTTAGCCTGACATCAGTCGCCAAGGAAAATGCTGGAATCCATTGTTAAGGAAGTGGTATCAGGGCACTTAGAAAATCATAACATGATTAGGCAGAGTCGACATGGATTTATGAAAGGGAAATTGTGTTTTACAAATGTAATAGTTTTTTGAAGATGTAACTAGCAGGGTAGATAAAGGGGAACCAGTGGATGTAGTATATTTGGATTTCCAAAAGGCATTCGATAAGGTGCCACATAAAAGGTTATTGCACAAGATTAGGGCTCATGGGGTTGGGGGTAATATAGTAGCATGGATAGAGGATTGGTTAACGGACAGAAAACAGAGAGTAGGGATAAACGGATCTTTTTCAGGTTGGCTGGCTGTAACTGGTGGAGTTCCGCAAGGATCAGTGTTGGGGCCTCAGCTATTTACAATCTGTATTAATGACCTAGATGAAGGGACCGAGTGCAATGTATCCAAGTTTGCTGATGATACAAAGCTAGATGGGACAGTAAGCTGTGAGGAGAACACAAAGAGTCTGCAAAGGGATATAGATAGACTAAGTGAGTGGGCAGTAAGGTGGCAGATGGAGTATAATGTAGGGAAATGTGAGGTTATTCACTTTTGGTAGGAAGAATAGAAAAACAGAATATATTTTAAATGGTGAGAAACTTTCAAATGTTGGTGTTGAGAGAGATTTGGGTGTCCTCGTGCAAGAAACACAGAAAGCTAGCATGCAGGTACAGCAAGCAATAAGGAAGGCAAATGGTATGTTGGCCTTTATTGCAAGGGGGTTGGTGTATAAGAGTAAGGAAGTCTTGCTACAATTGTACAGAGTCTTGGTGAGACCACACCTGGAGTATTGTGCACAGTTTTGGTCTCCTTATCTAAGGAAGGATATACTTGCCTTGGAGGAAGTGCAACAAAGGTTCACTAGATTGATTCCTAGGATGAGAGGGCTCTGGAGTTTAGAAGAATGAGAGGTGATCTCTGGCTGGAGTGTCTAGAACTAGGGGGCATAGTCTCAGGATAAGGGGTCGGACATTTAAGACCGAGATGAGGAGGAATTTCTTCACTCAGAGGGTTGTGAATCTTTGGAATTCTCTATCCCAGAGGGCTGTGCATGCTGAGTCTTTGAGTATATTCAAGGCTGAGATAGATAGATTTTTGGACTCTAGGGGAATCAAGGGATATGGAGATCGGGTGGGAAAGTGAAGTTGAAGTCGATGATCAGCCATGATCTTATTGAATGGCAGAGCAGGCTTGAGGGGCTGTATGGTCTACTCCTGCTCTTGTTTCATATGTTCTTAAGGGCAGGGGAGTTTTCGCCGGTGCCCTGGCCAACATTTATCCCTCAATCAACATCACTAAAACAGATTATCTGGTCATTATCACATTGCTGTTTGTGCAAATTGGCTGCTGCGTTTCCTACATGACCACAGTGACCACACTCCAATTCTTCTTCTTCTTAGGCAGTCCCTCGGAACCGAGAATGAGTTGCTTCCACATTAAAAATGAGTTTGCAGGTGACTGATGAGTCCAATGCGAGACCTACAGTCTCTGTCACAGGTGGGGCAGACAGTGGTTGAAGGAGCAGGTGGGTGGGGTGCTTGGGTTGACGTGCGCTCCTTCCGCTGCCTGCGCTTCGCTTCCGCCTGCTCCCGGAGACTCGAGGTGTTCGACGCCTTCCCGGATGCTTCTCCTCCACTTTGTGTGGTCTTGGGCCAGGGATTCCCAGGTGTCGGTGCGGATGTTACACTTTTTCAAGGAGTGAATCTTTGGAATCAAAGATTACACTCCAATAGTACTTCATTGGCTGTAAAGTGCTTTGGGACATCCGGTGGTCGTGAAAGGCACTTTAGAAATGCAAGTCTTTCTTTTCTTTTATTAGTTATATTGGAGATAGGAAGATTGGCTGTTTGAGTGGGCAGGGTGGTTACGAAGACCATTGGCAGGAGGGTCTCACTTGTGATTCACAGAAGCTTGAGAGCACCTTGATGGTGGACTTCATGGCCTTTAGTGGTGACTAATGCCATCTGCAAGGGGCGGCCAGCAGCTGGGGCATGGCAGGGACCTCCCCAGTGGGTCACTTATGCCTCTGCTTCAGGCGGTCAGCAGTTGCCGAGCCCTCCACGGAACTCCCCTCATTTCTCTGCAATATTGCCCCGCCCAGCAGTGGGCGGGGCCCCTGTGATTGACGGGCGGTGCGGTGGCGGGAGTGCGCACTGGGCGCGGGGGTGTACCGCGCTGCCCGGGCTCCTCCCCCCTCCCCCTCGCCGCAGTAATGGTGCCGTCCGCAGGTGGTTCCAGTCGCTCCCCGAGCTCCGCCCTTCGGCAGGCGGCACAATCGCTGCCGGAGCGGCTGTCAGAGCGGGACCATGAACCGCTTCCGAGCCTCGAAATACAAGAACACGGCGCCGCGGCTCCCGGGCCGAGCGGTGAGTACCCGCGGCCGGGCGGTCAGGGCCCGAGCCCGGAGTAATAAAGCCCCCGGTGTCAGCCGAAAGGAGGGTCGGCACCGGGGGCTGGGTCGGGAGAGGAGCCCCTCCCCCGGGCCCCGCCCGTCCCGTATCTCCCCCCCCCACCCCCCGTCCCGTATCTCCCCCCCCACCCCCCGTCCCGTATCTCCCCCCCACCCCCCCGTCCCGTATCTCCCCCCCCCCGTCCCGTATCTCCCCCCCCCCCCGTCCCGTATCTCCCACCGTCCCCCC
>JASTWF010002473.1:0-25767 GCA_030390025.1 Squalus acanthias | reverse complement strand
CCCTGGGAGTGTTTGATGGGACAGTGTAGAGGGAGCTTTGCTCTGTATCTAACCCGTGCGGTACCTGCCCTGGGAGTGTTTGATGGGACAGTGTAGAGGGAGCTTTACTCTGTATCTAACCCGTGCTGTACCTGCTCTAGGAGTGTTTGATGGGACAGTGTAGAGGGAGCTTTACTCTGTATCTAACCCCGTGCTGTACCTGCCCTGGGAGTGTTTGATGGGACAGTGTAGAGGGACCTTTACTCTGTATCTAACCCCGTGCAGTACCTGCCCTGTGAGTGTTTGATGGGACAGTGTAGAGGGAGCTTTACTCAGTATCTAACCCCGTGCTGTACCTGCCCTGGGAGTGTTTGATGGGACAGTGTAGAGGGAGCTTTGCTCTGTATCTAACCCGTGCGGTACCTGCCCTGGGAGTGTTTGATGGGACAGTGTAGAGGGAGCTTTACTCTGTATCTAACCCGTGCTGTACCTGCTCTGGGAGTGTTTGATGGGACAGTGTAGAGGGAGCTTTACTCTGTATCTAACCCGTGCTGTACCTGCCCTGGGAGTGTTTGATGGGACAGTGTAGAGGGAGCTTTACTCTGTCTCTAACCCGTGCTGTACCTGCCCTGGGAGTGCTTGATGGGACAGTGTAGAGGGAGCTTCACTCTGTATCGAACCCATGCTGTACCTGCCCTGGGAGTGTGTGATGGGGCAGTGTAGAGGGAGCTTTACTCTGTATCTAACCCGTGCTATACCTGCCCTGGGAGTGTTTGATGGGGCAGTGTAGAGGGAGCTTTACTCTGTATCTAACCCGTGCTATACCTGCCCTGGGAGTGTTTGATGGGACAGTGTGGAGGGGGCTTTACTCTGTATCTAACCCGTGCGGTACCTGCCCTGGGAGTGTTTGATGGGACAGTGTAGAGGGAGCTTTACTCTGTATCTAACCCGTGCTGTACCTGCCCTGGGAGTGTTTGATGGGACAGTGTAGAGGGAGCTTTACTCTGTATCTAACCCGTGCTGTACCTGCCCTGGGAGTGTTTGATGGGGCAGTGTAGAGGGAGCTTTACTCTGTATCTAACCCGTGCTGTACCTGCCCTGGGAGTGTTTGATGGGACAGTGTAGAGGGAGCTTTGCTCTGTATCTAACCCGTACTGTACCTGCCCTGGGAGTGTGTGATGGGGCAGTGTAGAGGGAGCTTTGCTCTGTATCTAACCCGTGCGGTACCTGCCCTGGGAGTGTTTGGTGGGACAGTGTAGAGGGAGCTTTGCTCTGTATCTAACCCGTGCTGTACCTGCCCTGGGAGTGTTTGGTGGGACAGTGTAGAGGGAGCTTTGCTCTGTATCTAACCCGTGCTGTACCTGCCCTGGGAGTGTTTGATGGGACAGTGTAGAGGGAGCTTTACTCTGTATCTAACCCGTGCGGTACCTGCCCTGGGAGTGTTTGATGGAACAGTGTAGAGGGAGCTTTACTCTGTATCTAACCCGTGCTATACCTGCCCTGGGAGTGTTTGATGGGACAGTGTGGAGGGGGCTTTACTCTGTATCTAACCCGTGCGGTACCTGCCCTGGGAGTGTTTGATGGGACAGTGTAGAGGGAGCTTTACTCTGTATCTAACCCGTGCTGTACCTGCCCTGGGAGTGTTTGATGGGACAGTGTAGAGGGAGCTTTACTCTGTATCTAACCCGTGCTGTACCTGCCCTGGGAGTGTTTGATGGGACAGTGTAGAGGGAGCTTTACTCTGTATCTAACCCGTGCTGTACCTGCCCTGGGAGTGTTTGATGGGACAGTGTAGAGGGAGCTTTGCTCTGTATCTAACCCGTACTGTACCTGCCCTGGGAGTGTGTGATGGGGCAGTGTAGAGGGAGCTTTGCTCTGTATCTAACCCGTGCGGTACCTGCCCTAGGAGTGTTTGGTGGGACAGTGTAGAGGGAGCTTTGCTCTGTATCTAACCCGTGCTGTACCTGCCCTGGGAGTGTGTGATGGGGCAGTGTAGAGGGAGCTTTGCTCTGTATCTAACCCGTGCGGTACCTGCCCTGGGAGTGTTTGGTGGGACAGTGTAGAGGGAGCTTTGCTCTGTATCTAACCCGTGCTGTACCTGCCCTGGGAGTGTTTGGTGGGACAGTGTAGAGGGAGCTTTGCTCTGTATCTAACCCGTGCTGTACCTGCCCTGGGAGTGTTTGATGGGACAGTGTAGAGGGAGCTTTACTCTGTATCTAACCCGTGCGGTACGTGCCCTGGGAGTGTTTGATGGAACAGTGTAGAGGGAGCTTTACTCTGTATCTAACCCGTGCTGTACCTGCCCTGGGAGTGTTTGATGGGACAGTGTAGAGGGAGCTTTGCTCTGTATCTAACCCATACTGTACCTGCCCTGGGAGTGTGTGATGGGGCAGTGTAGAGGGAGCTTTGCTCTGTATCTAACCCGTGCGGTACCTGCCCTGGGAGTGTTTGGTGGGACAGTGTAGAGGGAGCTTTGCTCTGTATCTAACCCATGCTGTACCTGCCCTGGGAGTGTTTGATGGGACAGTGTAGAGGGAGCTTTGCTCTGTATCTAACCCGTGCGGTACCTGCCCTGGGAGTGTTTGGTGGGACAGTGTAGAGGGAGCTTTGCTCTGTATCTAACCCGTGCTGTACCTGCCCTGGGAGTGTTTGATGGGACAGTGTAGAGGGAGCTTTGCTCTGTATCTAACCCGTGCTGTACCTGCCCTGGGAGTGTTTGATGGGACAGTGTAGAGGGAGCTTTACTCTGTATCTAACCCGTGCGGTACCTGCCCTGGGAGTGTTTGATGGAACAGTGTAGATGGAGCTTTACTCTGTATCTAACCCGTGCTGTACCTGCCCTGGGAGTGTTTGATGGGACAGTGTAGAGGGATCTTTGCTCTGTATCTAACCCGTACTGTACCTGCCCTGGGAGTGTTTGATGGGACAGTGTAGAGGGAGCTTTACTCTGTATCTAACCCGTGCTGTACCTGCTCTAGGAGTGTTTGATGGGACAGTGTAGAGGGAGCTTTACTCTGTATCTAACCCCGTGCTGTACCTGCCCTGGGAGTGTTTGATGGGACAGTGTAGAGGGACCTTTACTCTGTATCTAACCCCGTGCAGTACCTGCCCTGTGAGTGTTTGATGGGACAGTGTAGAGGGAGCTTTACTCAGTATCTAACCCCGTGCTGTACCTGCCCTGGGAGTGTTTGATGGGACAGTGTAGAGGGAGCTTTGCTCTGTATCTAACCCGTGCGGTACCTGCCCTGGGAGTGTTTGATGGGACAGTGTAGAGGGAGCTTTACTCTGTATCTAACCCGTGCTGTACCTGCTCTGGGAGTGTTTGATGGGACAGTGTAGAGGGAGCTTTACTCTGTATCTAACCCGTGCTGTACCTGCCCTGGGAGTGTTTGATGGGACAGTGTAGAGGGAGCTTTACTCTGTCTCTAACCCGTGCTGTACCTGCCCTGGGAGTGCTTGATGGGACAGTGTAGAGGGAGCTTCACTCTGTATCGAACCCATGCTGTACCTGCCCTGGGAGTGTGTGATGGGGCAGTGTAGAGGGAGCTTTACTCTGTATCTAACCCGTGCTATACCTGCCCTGGGAGTGTTTGATGGGGCAGTGTAGAGGGAGCTTTACTCTGTATCTAACCCGTGCTATACCTGCCCTGGGAGTGTTTGATGGGACAGTGTGGAGGGGGCTTTACTCTGTATCTAACCCGTGCGGTACCTGCCCTGGGAGTGTTTGATGGGACAGTGTAGAGGGAGCTTTACTCTGTATCTAACCCGTGCTGTACCTGCCCTGGGAGTGTTTGATGGGACAGTGTAGAGGGAGCTTTACTCTGTATCTAACCCGTGCTGTACCTGCCCTGGGAGTGTTTGATGGGGCAGTGTAGAGGGAGCTTTACTCTGTATCTAACCCGTGCTGTACCTGCCCTGGGAGTGTTTGATGGGACAGTGTAGAGGGAGCTTTGCTCTGTATCTAACCCGTACTGTACCTGCCCTGGGAGTGTGTGATGGGGCAGTGTAGAGGGAGCTTTGCTCTGTATCTAACCCGTGCGGTACCTGCCCTGGGAGTGTTTGGTGGGACAGTGTAGAGGGAGCTTTGCTCTGTATCTAACCCGTGCTGTACCTGCCCTGGGAGTGTTTGGTGGGACAGTGTAGAGGGAGCTTTGCTCTGTATCTAACCCGTGCTGTACCTGCCCTGGGAGTGTTTGATGGGACAGTGTAGAGGGAGCTTTACTCTGTATCTAACCCGTGCGGTACCTGCCCTGGGAGTGTTTGATGGAACAGTGTAGAGGGAGCTTTACTCTGTATCTAACCCGTGCTATACCTGCCCTGGGAGTGTTTGATGGGACAGTGTGGAGGGGGCTTTACTCTGTATCTAACCCGTGCGGTACCTGCCCTGGGAGTGTTTGATGGGACAGTGTAGAGGGAGCTTTACTCTGTATCTAACCCGTGCTGTACCTGCCCTGGGAGTGTTTGATGGGACAGTGTAGAGGGAGCTTTACTCTGTATCTAACCCGTGCTGTACCTGCCCTGGGAGTGTTTGATGGGACAGTGTAGAGGGAGCTTTACTCTGTATCTAACCCGTGCTGTACCTGCCCTGGGAGTGTTTGATGGGACAGTGTAGAGGGAGCTTTGCTCTGTATCTAACCCGTACTGTACCTGCCCTGGGAGTGTGTGATGGGGCAGTGTAGAGGGAGCTTTGCTCTGTATCTAACCCGTGCGGTACCTGCCCTAGGAGTGTTTGGTGGGACAGTGTAGAGGGAGCTTTGCTCTGTATCTAACCCGTGCTGTACCTGCCCTGGGAGTGTGTGATGGGGCAGTGTAGAGGGAGCTTTGCTCTGTATCTAACCCGTGCGGTACCTGCCCTGGGAGTGTTTGGTGGGACAGTGTAGAGGGAGCTTTGCTCTGTATCTAACCCGTGCTGTACCTGCCCTGGGAGTGTTTGGTGGGACAGTGTAGAGGGAGCTTTGCTCTGTATCTAACCCGTGCTGTACCTGCCCTGGGAGTGTTTGATGGGACAGTGTAGAGGGAGCTTTACTCTGTATCTAACCCGTGCGGTACGTGCCCTGGGAGTGTTTGATGGAACAGTGTAGAGGGAGCTTTACTCTGTATCTAACCCGTGCTGTACCTGCCCTGGGAGTGTTTGATGGGACAGTGTAGAGGGAGCTTTGCTCTGTATCTAACCCATACTGTACCTGCCCTGGGAGTGTGTGATGGGGCAGTGTAGAGGGAGCTTTGCTCTGTATCTAACCCGTGCGGTACCTGCCCTGGGAGTGTTTGGTGGGACAGTGTAGAGGGAGCTTTGCTCTGTATCTAACCCATGCTGTACCTGCCCTGGGAGTGTTTGATGGGACAGTGTAGAGGGAGCTTTGCTCTGTATCTAACCCGTGCGGTACCTGCCCTGGGAGTGTTTGGTGGGACAGTGTAGAGGGAGCTTTGCTCTGTATCTAACCCGTGCTGTACCTGCCCTGGGAGTGTTTGATGGGACAGTGTAGAGGGAGCTTTGCTCTGTATCTAACCCGTGCTGTACCTGCCCTGGGAGTGTTTGATGGGACAGTGTAGAGGGAGCTTTACTCTGTATCTAACCCGTGCGGTACCTGCCCTGGGAGTGTTTGATGGAACAGTGTAGATGGAGCTTTACTCTGTATCTAACCCGTGCTGTACCTGCCCTGGGAGTGTTTGATGGGACAGTGTAGAGGGATCTTTGCTCTGTATCTAACCCGTACTGTACCTGCCCTGGGAGTGTGTGATGGGGCATTGTAGAGGGAGCTTTGCTCTGTATCTAACCCCGTGCTGTACCTGCCCTGGGAGTGTTTGATGGGGCAGTGTAGAGGGAGCTTTACTCTGTATCTAACCCGTGCTGTACCTGCCCTGGGAGTGTTTGATGGGACAGTGTAGAGGGAGCTTTGCTCTGTATCTAACCCGTACTGTACCTGCCCTGGGAGTGTGTGATGGGGCAGTGTAGAGGGAGCTTTGCTCTGTATCTAACCCGTGCGGTACCTGCCCTGGGAGTGTTTGGTGGGACAGTGTAGAGGGAGCTTTGCTCTGTATCTAACCCGTGCTGTACCTGCCCTGGGAGTGTTTGGTGGGACAGTGTAGAGGGAGCTTTGCTCTGTATCTAACCCGTGCTGTACCTGCCCTGGGAGTGTTTGATGGGACAGTGTAGAGGGAGCTTTACTCTGTATCTAACCCGTGCGGTACCTGCCCTGGGAGTGTTTGATGGAACAGTGTAGAGGGAGCTTTACTCTGTATCTAACCCGTGCTATACCTGCCCTGGGAGTGTTTGATGGGACAGTGTGGAGGGGGCTTTACTCTGTATCTAACCCGTGCGGTACCTGCCCTGGGAGTGTTTGATGGGACAGTGTAGAGGGAGCTTTACTCTGTATCTAACCCGTGCTGTACCTGCCCTGGGAGTGTTTGATGGGACAGTGTAGAGGGAGCTTTACTCTGTATCTAACCCGTGCTGTACCTGCCCTGGGAGTGTTTGATGGGACAGTGTAGAGGGAGCTTTACTCTGTATCTAACCCGTGCTGTACCTGCCCTGGGAGTGTTTGATGGGACAGTGTAGAGGGAGCTTTGCTCTGTATCTAACCCGTACTGTACCTGCCCTGGGAGTGTGTGATGGGGCAGTGTAGAGGGAGCTTTGCTCTGTATCTAACCCGTGCGGTACCTGCCCTAGGAGTGTTTGGTGGGACAGTGTAGAGGGAGCTTTGCTCTGTATCTAACCCGTGCTGTACCTGCCCTGGGAGTGTGTGATGGGGCAGTGTAGAGGGAGCTTTGCTCTGTATCTAACCCGTGCGGTACCTGCCCTGGGAGTGTTTGGTGGGACAGTGTAGAGGGAGCTTTGCTCTGTATCTAACCCGTGCTGTACCTGCCCTGGGAGTGTTTGGTGGGACAGTGTAGAGGGAGCTTTGCTCTGTATCTAACCCGTGCTGTACCTGCCCTGGGAGTGTTTGATGGGACAGTGTAGAGGGAGCTTTACTCTGTATCTAACCCGTGCGGTACGTGCCCTGGGAGTGTTTGATGGAACAGTGTAGAGGGAGCTTTACTCTGTATCTAACCCGTGCTGTACCTGCCCTGGGAGTGTTTGATGGGACAGTGTAGAGGGAGCTTTGCTCTGTATCTAACCCATACTGTACCTGCCCTGGGAGTGTGTGATGGGGCAGTGTAGAGGGAGCTTTGCTCTGTATCTAACCCGTGCGGTACCTGCCCTGGGAGTGTTTGGTGGGACAGTGTAGAGGGAGCTTTGCTCTGTATCTAACCCATGCTGTACCTGCCCTGGGAGTGTTTGATGGGACAGTGTAGAGGGAGCTTTGCTCTGTATCTAACCCGTGCGGTACCTGCCCTGGGAGTGTTTGGTGGGACAGTGTAGAGGGAGCTTTGCTCTGTATCTAACCCGTGCTGTACCTGCCCTGGGAGTGTTTGATGGGACAGTGTAGAGGGAGCTTTGCTCTGTATCTAACCCGTGCTGTACCTGCCCTGGGAGTGTTTGATGGGACAGTGTAGAGGGAGCTTTACTCTGTATCTAACCCGTGCGGTACCTGCCCTGGGAGTGTTTGATGGAACAGTGTAGATGGAGCTTTACTCTGTATCTAACCCGTGCTGTACCTGCCCTGGGAGTGTTTGATGGGACAGTGTAGAGGGATCTTTGCTCTGTATCTAACCCGTACTGTACCTGCCCTGGGAGTGTGTGATGGGGCAGTGTAGAGGGAGCTTTACTCTGTATCTAACCCCGTGCTGTACCTGCCCTGGGAGTGTTTGACGGGACAGTGTAGAGGGAGCTTTACTCTGTATCTAACCCGTGCTGTACCTGCCCTGGGAGTGTTTGATGGGACAGTGTAGAGGGAGCTTTACTCTGTATCTAACCCGTGCTGTACCTGCCCTGGGAGTGTTTGATGGGACAGTGTAGAGGGAGCTTTACTCTGTATCTAACCCGTGCTGTACCTGCCCTGGGAGTGTTTGATGGGACAGTGTAGAGGGAGCTTTACTCTGTATCTAACCCGTGCGGTACCTGCCCTGGGAGTGTTTGATGGGACAGTGTAGAGGGAGCTTTACTCTGTATCTAACCCGTGCGGTACCTGCCCTGGGAGTGTTTGATGGGACAGTGTAGAGGGTGCTTTACTCTGTATCTAACCCGTGCGGTACCTGCTCTGGGAGTGACAATTGACGCCTGGAGTGGAATGTGTTCCTTTGCTCCCTCACCTTAATGATCATAAAATACAGCAGAAAAAATTAAAATACTACATATTTTATATTTTATGTTCACTTTCCTCTTGCTGAAGCATGTTTCTCCAAATAATATCTACCTTTCATAAAGACTTACTTTGCAGTTTTGAGAATCTTGCAATTAGATTAAGTATTTCAAGAAAAGAGGATTGTGCAGGCTTATTAAACTGTACGCCATCCCTGTTACTATCGCAGCCCCTCTCTTGTTGTTGAACTAGGGGCCATCAGTATAAGATAGTCACTAATAAATCCAATAGGGAATTCAGGAGAAACTTCTTTACCCAGAGAGTGGTGAGAATGTGGAACTCGCTGCCACAGGGAGTGGTTGAGGCGAATAGTATCGATACATTTAAGGGGAAGCTGGATAAACACATGAGGGAGAAAGGAATAGAAGGATATGCTGATGGGGGGAGATGAAGAGGGGTGGGAGGAGGCTCGTGTGGAGCACAAACACCGGCACGGACCTGTATGGCCGAATGGCCTGTTCCTGGGCTGTACATTCTGTGTATTCTATGAATTTGCCGGGGAAACGGGTTGTTAGAGACTTAGCCTGAGAACTTATCTATTCAGAACAGCAATCTGTGAGACCCATTTCAGCATCACCCCACTCCATCCTATCCCCAAACTAAATTTTACTTAAATTGTTCAACATACATTGATTTTTTTCTTTTTAAATAAGGTGAAGATATAATTTAAAAAGAACTTCAAGCAATTAACTATTTTAAAATACAAATATTACCTTTTGTCCATGGTTTGTTTGTGCTTTGTATTAACAAAGCAGCAATGGCCTCTGCTTAACTCAGCACTGCAAAGCCTGGGCCTAGCTCAGCTCTCCAAAGCCAGGGCCTAGCTCAGCACATCAAAGCCAGGGCCTAGCTCAGCACATCAAAGCCAGGTCCTAGCTCAGCACATCGAAGCCTGGGCCTAGCTCAGCACTCCACAGCCAGGGCCTAGCTCAGCACTCCAAAACCTGGGCCTAGCTCAGCACATCAAAGCCAGGGCCTAGCTCAGCACATCAAAGCCAGGTCCTAGCTCAGCACATCAAAGCCAGGGCCTAGCTCAGAACCCCACAGCCAGGGCCTAGCTCAGCACTCCAAAACCTGGACCTAGCTCAGCACATCAAAGCCTGAGCCTAGCTCAGCACTCCACAGCCAGGGCCTAGCTCAGCACTCCACAGCCAGGGCCTAGCTCAGCATTCCAAAACCTGGGCCTAGCTCAGCACATCAAAGCCTGGGCCTAGCTCAGCACATCAAAGCCTGGGCCTAGCTCAGCACTCCACAGCCAGGGCCTAGCTCAGCACATCAAAGCTTGGGCCTAGCTCAGCACTCCAAAGCCTGGGCCTAGCTCAGCACATCAAACCTGGGCCTGGCTCAGCACTCCACAGCCAGGGCCTAGCTCAGCACATCAAAGCCTGGGCCTAGCTCAGCACTCCAAAGCCTGGGCCTAGCTCAGCACTCCAAAGCCTGGGCCTAGCTCAGCACTCCAAAGCCTGGGCCTAGCTCAGCACTCCAAAGCCAGGGCCTAGCTCAGCACATCAAAGCCTGGGCCTAGCTCAGCACTTCAAAGCCAGGGCCTAGCTCAGCCCTCTACAGCCTGGGCCTAGCTCAGCACATCATACTGATTCCTGGGATGGGGGATTGTCCTATGAGGAGAGATTGAGTAGACTAGGCCAATATTCTCTAGAGTTTAGAAGAATGAGAGGTGATCACATTGAAATATACAAAATTCTTACAGGGCTTTACCAGGGTAGATGCAGGGAGGATGTTCACCCTGGCTGGAGAGTCTAGAACCAGGGGTCACAGTCTCAGAATAAGGGGTCGGCCATTTAGGACTGAGATGAGGAGAAATTTCTTCACTCAGAGGGTGGTGAATCTTTGGAATTCTCTACTCCAGAGGGCTGCAGAGGCTCAGTCTTTGAGTATATTCAAGACAGAGATCGATAAATTTTTGAATATTAAGGGAATCAAGAGATATGGGGATTGTGCAAGAAAGTGGAGTTGAGGTCGATGATCAGCCATGATCTTATTGAATGGCGGAGCAGGCTCGAGGGGCCGAATGGCCAACTCCTGATCCTATTTCTTATGTTCTTATGTCAAAGCCTGGGCCTAGCTCAGCACTCCAAAGCCAGATGTCACTGTGCCTGCATTATAACAAGACTAAGGATAGCTCCCTCTTCTGATATATTATTGTATTATATAAATTAGACAGAGGGGCTGTCTTGTGCCTTGTTATATTGTTGGCACAGTGACATTACTGGCACACTGAAGTCACCATCAGACATGTCCATATATGACATCTTGACTGGCCAGGCTGATGCATTAAAGAGTACAAACATTTCAAAAAAATAATTATGACTATCTTAAACTAAATTAAGCTCCAAACTTTATGCGTCACCTTATCTCCGGGTCAGAAGGCTGTGGTTTCGAGCCTCACCGTAGGCCTCAACGCATAATCCAGGCTGACGCTCCAGCGCAGTACTGAGGGAGTGCCGCCCTGCCAGAGGTGCTGCCCTGTGAATGAGCTGAAAAAATGAGCTGTCTGCTTGTTCAGCTAGGCGCTAAAACCCCGTGGCACGACTTTTAAAAAGAACGAGGAGTTCTCTCGGTTTCCTGGCCGACGTTCTAACCAACAACCAGCAGATTGATCGGGCATTGACATCGCATTGCTGTTTGGCTGGGACCTTGGCATCGGTAAAGAGAATTAGGAATTGAATCTCCACAAACACACACACACACTAAGGAGAGCAATGTTTCCCTTAAGTTGCGCTCCCACGTGGCCGCGTGGCGCTCTGGAGCTCCCTCGCAGCTGGCTCACCGGCTCTTAAATAGAAAAACCGCACGTGCGCGGAATTTTGAACTGGCCGCACAGCCCGTTAACGTGGCCGTGTGGCCCAAAAACAACATTGAAGTGAATGCTGAAGGAGAGGTCTTATTTTAGAGGCGATGGATGGTGTAAGGGAAAGCTCAAGGAGCTCCGAATGCTTGTCTTTCTCTCCGTGTACAATGACATGGTGTGGTGAAGGATTATTTAACTAAGTGTCGATTCTTTTTCTTTCTTTCTTTTACATCCTGTGGGAAAAATGAAGTGACATTCCAACGTGTAGATGGTGGAATCATGAGTAATGGAAGGTAAGTTCAATTGAAGCAAAGGTCTTGCACGTGTCGAATCCTAAAGCTCGTGATTTCCTATATATCATAGACACTCTGAAACTATCGAGGGGTCAGTCACACAGTGTCAGGGCCGCACTATCGAGGGGTCAGTCACACAGTGTCAGGGCCGCACTATCGAGGGGTCAGTCAGTCACACAGTGTCAGGGCCGCACTATCGAGGGGTCAGTCAGTCACACAGTGTCAGGGCCGCACTATCGTGGGGTCAGTCAGTCACACAGTGACAGGGCCGCACTATCGAGGGGTCACTCAGTCCCACAGTGACAGGGCCGCACTATCGAGGGGTCAGTCTCACAGTGACAGGGCCGCACTATCGAGGGGTCAGTCACACAGTGACAGGGCTGCACTATCGAGGGGTCAGTCCCACAGTGACAGGGCCGCACTATCGAGGGGTCAGTCACACAGTGACAGGGCCACACTATCGAGGGGTCAGTCAGTCACACAGTGACAGGGCCGCACTATCGAGGGGTCAGTCACACAGTGACAGGGCCGCACTATCGAGGGGTCAGTCCCACAGTGACAGGGCCACACTATCGAGGGGTCAGTCAGTCACACAGTGACAGGGCCGCACTATCGAGGGGTCATTCACACAGTGACGGGGCCGCACTATCGAGGGGTCAGTCAGTCACACAGTGACAGGGCCGCACTATCGAGGGGTCAGTCAGTCACACAGTGACAGGGCCGCACTATCGAGGGGTCAGTCAGTCACACAGTGACGGGGCCGCACTATCGAGGGGTCAGTCCCACAGTGACAGGGCCACACTATCGAGGGGTCAGTCAGTCACACAGTGACAGGGCCGCACTATCGAGGGGTCATTCACACAGTGACAGGGCCGCACTATCGAGGGGTCAGTCACACAGTGACAGGGCCGCACTATCGAGGGATCTGTCACACAGTGACAGGGCCGCACTATCGAGGAGTCAGTCTCACAGTGACAGGGCCGCACTATCGAGGGGTCAGTCTCACAGTGACAGGGCCGCACTATCGAGGGGTCAGTCACACAGTGACAGGGCCGCACTATCGAGGGGTCAGTCTCACAGTGACAGGGCCGCACTATCGAGGGGTCAGTCAGTCACACAGTGACAGGGCCGCACTATCGAGGGGTCAGTCAGTCACACAGTGACAGGGCCGCACTATCGAGGGGTCAGTCACACAGTGACAGGGCCGCACTATCGAGGGGTCAGACACACAGTGACAGGGCCGCACTATCGAGGGGTCAGTCACACAGTGACAGGGCCACACTATCGAGGGGTCAGTCAGTCACACAGTGACAGGGCCGCACTATCGAGGGGTCAGTCAGTCACACAGTGACAGGGCCGCACTATCGAGGGGTCAGTCACACAGTGACAGGGCCGCACTATCGAGGGGTCAGTCACACAGTGACAGGGCCACACTACAAAGGGGTCAGTCAGTCACACAGTGACAGGGCCACACTATCGAGGGGTCAGTCAGTCACACAGTGACAGGGCCGCACTATCGATGGGTCAGTCAGTCACACAGTGACAGGGCCGCACTATCGAGGGGTCAGTCACACAGTGACAGGGCCGCACTATCGAGGGGTCAGTCACACAGTGACAGGGCCGCACTATCGAGGGGTCAGTCACACAGTGACAGGGCTGCACTATCGAGGGGTCAGTCACACAGTGACAGGGCTGCACTATCGAGGGGTCAGTCAGTCACACAGTGACAGGGCCACACTATCGAGGGGTCAGTCAGTCAGACAGTGACAGGGCCACACTATCGAGGGGTCAGTCAGTCAGACAGTGACAGGGCCACACTATCCAGGGGTCAGTCAGTCACACAGTGACAGGGCCGCACTATCGAGGGGTCAGTCACAGAGTGACAGGGCCGCACTATCGAGGGGTCAGTCACACAGTGACAGGGCCACACTATCCAGGGGTCAGTCAGTCACACAGTGACAGGGCCGCACTATCGAGGGGTCAGTCATTCACACAGTGACAGGGCCGCACTATCGAGGGGTCAGTCAGTCACACAGTGACAGGGCCGCACTATCGAGGGGTCAGTCAGTCACACAGTGACAGGGCCGCACTATCGAGGGGTCAGTCAGTCACACAGTGACAGGGCCGCACTATCGAGGGGTCAGTCAGTCACACAGTGACAGGGCCGCACTGTCGAGGGGTCAGTCACACAGTGACAGGGCCGCACTATCGAGGGGTCAGTCAGTCACACAGTGACAGGGCCGCACTATCCAGGGGTCAGTCAGTCACACAGAGACAGGGCCGCACTATCGAGGGGCCAGTCACACAGTGACAGGGCCACACTATCGAGGGGTCAAATCTATCCACAATGCTGCATGCCACGATGGAAGTTCCCGACCTCACTCGGCCCACACGCACAGAGAGTGGGCCTGCAGAAGCCCGTTCCCCCAGTAAAACTCTGGAGCGAATTTTCAAAAGGACCTAATTTCTATTGCAGTGTGGAAAGCAGCTAATGTTTGTTGGAGATGGGCCTAGGAGGGACTGAGCCAAACCCGTCGAGATGTTTAATGCCCTCCATATGTCAGGAAAGGAATTAGTGACAAAGACAAAACGACTCGTGTTCATTTGTTAGATAGATGTTGGCTGCATTAATTAGACATTAGTAAACGAAGATGCTTGAGATTGCCGCGTCCCATTGGCTGGCTCCAAATTGCCTTGACTCCCCAATTACACTTAATCGATCACAGAGTAAATGACTCATAGATGATGAATTGGTTGGAGATTGATCGCCTGAAATTGCCATACTGCGGGGACAGTCGATTCAGATTGATGAAGGGATACCCAGGGACCGCCTTAAAGACCAACGAGATAACTGGCTGACTTGCTCCACCTCTGCCAGTCTGCCGAGAGCGATCGGACACTGCAGTCAGACTCCCTCTCCTTATATTTTCCTGTTATGTAACACCGCCCCCACGCCCCCCCCTTTCCTTCGTCCCACCATTGGCGGCCGTGCCTTCGGCAGCCTAGGTCCCTAAGCTCTGGAATTCCCTCCCTAAACCCTGGAATTCCCTCCCTAAACCTCCCTATCTCTCTCTCCTCCTTTAAGACTCTCCTTAAATCTGCTCTCTTTGACCAAGCTTTAGGTCACCTGTCCTAATAGATCTTTAAGTGCCAATTTTTTTGGTCTCGGCAAATTAGCAGCGTGAGAGCGGCATTAAAGTTCCACGGGTCCAATTTTAGAGCAAAACTGGAATTTTGCAAGAGACAGCAGCCCTCACTGAGAATGAAGAGTCAATAGAGTCATAACGGCACAGAAGGAGGCCATTCGGTCCATCGAGTCCGTGCCGGCTCTCTGCAGAGCAATCCAGTCAGTCCCATTCCCCCGCTCTATCCCCGTAGCCCTGCAAGTTTATTTCCCTCAAGTGCCTATCCAGTCTCCCCTTGAAAACATTGAGTGTCTCCGCTTCCACCACTTCCGTTGGCAGTGAATTCCAGGTCCTCACCACTCGCTGCGTAAAAAAGCTTTTCCTCACATCCTCCCTGTATCTCTTTCCCAAAACCTTGAATCTGTGTCCCCTAGTCCTTGTACCATCAGCTAGTGGGAACAGCCTTTCCCCGTCTAGCCTATCCAAACCCGTCATAATCTTGTACACCTCTATCAAATCACCCCTCAACCTCCTTTGCTCCAATGAAAACAAATCCAGCTTCTCCAACCTGTCCTTGTAGCTAAGATTCCCCATCCCCGGAACCATTCTGGTAAATCTCCTCTGCACCCTCTCAAGTCTCCCTTCGAATTAAAATGACTGGATTACCTGTCGACAGGTCCATAGGATTGGAAATGTTAAATCTGGATAGAGTTTTTTTTTTTATTTGCCTTCTTCTCGAATCCCAGCAGACCGGGCCTGTTAAATCCGGGCGAATCGAGCTATCCCTGGCTGGCAGATTCCTGGCCCGCCACCAGCCTGCCCGTAAACGGGAGCAGCAACGGACCCACCGACCTAGGAGATCTGGGAGGAATGGGGAACTTCAGTCGAGGAGGTGAGTCACTCGGCCCAGGATCTGCGGCTGCTCATTGGGAGTCTGGGGTGTTTATCGGGAAATTCCCAAGCACGCGGAGAACGGAGGCTTGCTTCTGGACAACCAAAGAGAATTGACAATGCGAAAATTATGATTGTAAGCATGACTGCCACTTCGTACGGCTAGTTAACACGTTGGTACAGCGAACAATTAGGAAAGCAAATGGTATGGTAGCCTTTATTACAAAAGGTTTGGAGTATATGAGTAAAGAAGTCTTACTGCAATTATATAGGGCCCTGGTGAGACCACACCTGGAGTATTGTGTACAGTTTTGGGGGGGGAAATTGGCTCGCGCCCCCTTTGGGGCGATAACTTCGCCGCTACTTTGAAAAAGTTAGCGCCCCCGCGCCCGAAATTGAACGGTAGCACCCCGAGAAGGAGGCGGGGCGCATCTGGAAGCGCTCCCCCTCCCTCTTGGGACGCTCCCATTGAATATCGCGGCGCTACGTGCAGCAGCGCCATGCGCATCGGCACGTAGTGCCACGGTACTACAGGCCTCCCTCCCCTGATTAAAGGGGAGGGGCCTAGCGCTGTGTGCACCAGGGCCCTGCTGGACCACTGGGGTGTGGGGTGCCGGCAAAAGAGCCCGGCGCTCAAGAGGAGCGCCGGGCTAAGCGATCACGGCCGGCACCCCGCAGGAGGAGGCGAGGGGGGGCAGGTGCTGGCAGGCGGCCCAAAAAAAATGGCTGCCTGGCACCTGCCCTTTAACATGGCGTCCGGCGGTAGGTCAAGGAGCGCGAGCCAAGTTGACGTCACCGCCGGAGGCGCAACGCCGCGGGGCGCTACCGGCTACCGCCGCCACTAACCTCCCGCTGAATTTCACGGGAGGCGTTACCGGCGCCGCGCCCAGGCGCTAGTTGCTTTGCGCCCCGTTAGCGTCCGCTCGGGGCACTAACGGGAGGCACAAAGCAAACAAGTTTTTCCCCCTTGGTCTCCTTACCTAAGGAAGGATATTCTTGCCTTTGAGGCGGTGCAACGAAGGTTCACCAGACTGATTCCTGGGATGGGGGGATTGTCCTATGAGGAGAGATTGAGTAGACTCGGCCTATATTCCATAGAATTTAGAAGAATGAGAGATGATCTCATTGAAACATACAAAATTCTTACAGGGCTTGACAGGGTAGATGCAGGGGGGATGTTTCCCCTGGCTGGGGAGTCTAGAACCAGGGGGTCACAGTCTCAGGATAAGGGGTCGGCCATTCAGGACTGAGATTAGGAGAAATTTCTTCACTCAGAGGGTGGTGAATCTTTGGAATTCTCTACCACAGAGAGCTGTGTATGCTCAGTCGATGAGTATATTCAAGACTGAGATCGATAGATTTTTGGACTCTAGAGGAATCAAGGGATATGGGGATTGGGCAGGAAAGTGGACTTGATGTCGAAGATCAGCCATGGTCTTATTGAATGGCGGAGCAGGCTCGAGGGGCCGAATGGCCGACTCCTGCTCCTAATTCTTATGATCTAATGTTTTTAAATTGGCCTGGGGTTTTCATCTGGTTTTTCACCTCTCTCAGGAGATCACATGTTTTTGGGTGGGGTGGAGAGTGTGTATATTGTGATACAAGTCAGGAGTGTGATGGAATACTCTCCACTTGCTTGGATCAGTCACTCCAACAACACTCAAGAACCTGAACTCCATCCAGGACAAATCAGCCCGCTTGATTGGTACCCCATCCACCAGCTTAAACATTCACTCCCTCCACCACCGGTGCTGCAGTGTGTACCATCTACAAGATGCACTGCAGCAACTCGCCAAGGCTTTATCGGCAGCACCTCCCAAACCCGCGACCTCTACCACCTAGAAGGACAAGGGCAGCAGGCACATGGGAACACCACCACCTCCAAGTTCCCCGCCAAGTCACACACCATCCTGACTTGGAAATATATCGGCCGTTCCTTCATCGCTGCTGGGTCAAAATCCTGGAACTCCCTCCCTAACAGCACTGTGGGAGCACCTTCACTGCACGGACTGCAGCAGTTCAAGAAGGCGGCTCACCACCACCTTCTCAAGGGTAATTAGGGATGGGCAATAAATGCTGGCCTTGCCAGCGACGCCCACATCCCAGGAACGAATAAAACAAAATACACAAGGTATCACAATTGTGTGTGACAGGCTGGATGGGTCAGAGGGTCTTATCCTGTTTGTCATTGTCCATATGGCCATATTGAAACCAGTGGAGTGGAATATCAGGCAGTCAATTCGCTGCCGCCAATTTTGCGCCTCCGTCGAAGTTTAATTTCACCCCCGAGGCAAGATCTGGAAAATAAAATAAAATTTGAGACCTTCATCCCAACAAAACTTGAAAAGCAACAATTTATTTCCACAAACTGAGCTGGCTGAAGGAATACACTGATGCTGTAGCTCATAGACTGATACAGCACAGAAGGAGGCCATTCGGCCCATCGTGCCTGTGCCGGCTCTTTGAAAGAGCTCTCCAATCAGTCCCACTCCCCTGCTCTTTCCCCACAGCCCTGCAATTTTTTTTCCTTTTCAAGTATTTATCCAATTCCCTTTTGAAAGTTACTATTGAATCTGCTTCCACCGCCCTTTCAGGCAGCGCATTCCAGATCATAACAACTCGTTGATCAACTAGATGATCAATATTTATTTTATCTTTTCTTTACGGCTCTGTGAAGCACCTTGGGATTTTTTTTTACGTTCAACGTGTTATGTTTCTGTGTTTAAAAAAAAAACAAGTGCATTTATATAGCGCCCTTAACGTTCCGAGGCACTTCACAAGAGTGTTATCAGCCAGAAGATTAACACTGAGCCACATAAGGAGATATTAGGACAGGTGACCAAAAGCTTGGTCAAAAAGGGAGGTTTTAAGCAGCGTCTTAAAGGGGGATAGAGAGGAGAGAGAGGTGGAGAGGTTTAGGGAGGGAATTCCAGAGCTTGGGGCCCAGGCAGCTGAAGGCACGGCTGCCAATGAAGGGGCGATGAAAATCGGGGATGCTCAAGAGGCCAGAATTGGAGGAGAGCAGATATCTCGGAGGGTTGTAGGGCTGGTGGAGGTTACAGAGATAGGGAGGGGAGGGGCGAGGCCGTGGAGGGATTTCAACTGGAGGTAGAGAATTTTAAACTGAAGCCAGATGCTGAGCATCCCGCTGTGTAATTCCAGCACTGTCCATGTTGTTTTTATATATAAAGGATGGATTTAGTCAGTGGATTGTGAAGGGCATTCAGCACATCACAGATGGAGACCGCACGGCGCTGGCTGTATATCATCCTCCCTCTGTTGGTTCATGGACTGCATCTGTCCTGAAACACTTACATTCAGCATGACGTGCTTATTCTTCATGTTGGATGTGGTCGTTTACAGACTTTCCTACGGGTCACCGATATTGAGTGGAATAGGCCTCTATTCTCTGGAGTTTAGAAGAATGAGAGGTGATCTCATTGAAACGTCTAAAATTCTTACAGGGCCTGACAGGGTAGATGTTGAGAGGCTGTTTCCCCTGGCTGGAGAGCCTAGAACCAGGGGGCACAACTCAGAATAAGGGGTCAACCATTTAAGACTGAGATGAGGAGGAATTTCTTCATTCAGAGGCTGGTGAATCTTTGGAATTCTCTACCCCAGAGGGCTGTGGAGACATAAGAACATAAGAAATAGGAGCAGGAGTAGGCCAATCGGCCCCTCGAGCCTGCTCCGCCATTCAACAAGATCATGGCTGATCTGATCCTAACCGCCAATCTACTATCTATCACAGAACCATCTCCTGCATCTAACAGAATTGCACACACGAAATAGGAGCAGAATCAGGCTACACAGTCCCTGGGCCCGCTCCACTACCCACAGGGCCATGACCGATCCGAACCTAGACTCATGTCCAAATTCCTGCCCGCTCCCCGTAACCCTTAATGCCCTTTACTTCTAGGAAACTCTATTTCTGTTTTAAATTTATTTAATGATGTAGCTTCTACAGCTTTTTGTGGCAGCATATTCCATGGACCTACCACCCTCTGAGTGAAGTAGTTCCTCCTCATCTCAGTTTTGAAAGAGCAGCCCCTTATTCTAAGACTATGTCCCCTAGTTCTAGTCTCACCCGTCATCGGGAACATCCTCCCCGCATCCACCCGATCCAACCCCTTCACAATCTTATATGTTTCAATAAGATCGCCTCTCATTCTTCTGAACTCCAATGAGTAGAGTCCCAATCTACCCAACCTCTCCTCATATGACCACCCCCTCATCCCCGGGATTAACCGAGTGAACCTTTTTTGCACTGCCTCGAGAGCAAGGATGTCTTTCCTTAAGTAAGGACACCAAAACTGTATGCAGTATTCCAGGTGCGGTCTCACCAATACCTTGTACAACTGAAGCAATACCTCCCTATTTTTATATTCTATCCCCCTAGCAATGAAAGCCAACATTCCATTTGCCTTCTTAATCACTTGCTGCACCTGCATACTAACCTTTTTCGTGCACCAGGACCCCCAGATCCCTTTGCACTTCAGTACTCTCCAGTTTCTTGCCATTAAGATAATAAATTGCTCTAGGATTTTTCCTGCCAAAGTGCATCACCTCACACTTTCCAGTGTTGTATTCCATCTGCCAAATCTCTGCCCACTTACTTAGCCTGTCTATGTCCCCTTGCAGGTTTTTTATGTCCTCCTCACTCACTACTTTCCCTCCCATCTTTGTATCATCTGCAAATTTTGATATGTTACACTTGGTCCCTTCCTCCAAATCGTTAATATAGATTGTAAAGAGTTGGGGACCCAGCACTGACCCCTGTGGAGCACCACTAGTTACTGATTGCCAGTCTGAGAATAAACCATTTATCCCAACTCTTTGCTTTCTTTTAGATAGCCAATCCACTATCCATGCCAGAATATTACCCCCCAATCCCGTGATTTTTTACCTTAAGCAATAATCTTTTGTGTGGCACCTTGTCAAATGCCTTTTGGAAGTCTAAATACACTACGTCCACTGGTTCCCCTTTATCCACTCTATATGTTACTTCCTCAAAGAACTCCAGCAAATTTGTCAAACATGACTTCCCCTTCGTAAAACCATGCTGACTTTGTCCTATTAAATTATGATTATCCAAATGTCCTGTTACTGTTTCCTTAATAATGGACTCCAAAATTTTACCTACCACAGATGTTAGGCTAACCGGTCTATAGTTACCAGCCTTCTGTCTACTGCCCTTTTTAAATAAGGGTGTTACATTAGCAGTTTTCCAGTCTGCCGGGACCTTAGCGGAATCCAGGGAGTTTTGAAAAATTATTACCAATGCATCTACAATCCCTACTGTCACTTCCTTCAAGACTCTAGGATGTAAGCCATCAGGTCCAGGTGATTTATCCGCCTTGAGTCCCATTATTTTACCGAGTACCACTTCCTTAGTGATTTTGATCGTGTTTAGCTCCTCTCCCCCTATAGCCCCCTGTTTGTCCAGTGTTGGGATATTCTTAGTGTCCTCTACTGTAAAGACTGATACAAAATATTCATTCAGTGTTTTTGCCATCTCCATATTTCCCACCATTAATTTCCCGGTCTCATCCTCTAAGGGACCAACATTTACTTTAGCCACCCTTTTTCTTTTTATATAACTATAAAAACTCTTACTATCTGTTTTTATATTTTTTGCTAATTTACTTTCATAATCTATCTTCCCTTTCTTAATCAATCTTTTTGTTATTTTTTGCTGCCTTTTAAAGTTTATTCAGTCGTTGAGTATATTCAAGACAGAGGTCGATAGATTTTTGGATATTAAGGGAATCAAGAGTTATGGGGATAGTGAAGGAAAGTGGAGATGAGGTAAAAGATCAGCCAGGATATTATTGAATGGTGGAGCTGGCACAAGGGGCCGAATGGCTCCTATTATGTTTTGTGCATCCTTGTCAGCCGAGGCTCAGTTGGTAGCACCTTCACCTCTGAGTCAGTAGGTTGCGGGTTCAAGCCCCACTCCAGAGACTTGAGCACAAAAATCCAGGCTGACCCTCCAATGTTCAGTGCTGAGTGAGTGCTGCACTGTCGGAGGTGCCGTCTTTCGGATGAGACGTTAAACCGAGGCCCCCTCTGCCCTCTCAGGTGGATGTAAAAGATCCCAGGGCACTATTTCGAAGATGAGTAGGGAAGTTCTCCCTGGTGTCCTGGGGCCAATATTTATCCCTCAATCAACATCACTAAAAAACAGGTTATCTGGTCATTATCACATTGTTGTTTGTGGGAGCTTGCTGTGCGCAAATTAACTGCTGCGTTTCCCACATTACAACAGTGGCTGTACCTCATTGGTTGTAAAGTGCTTTGGGACGTCCTGAAGCCGTTATATAAATGCAAGTTCTTTCTTTTATCTTATTAGATTTCCATCTTTCTCTCTCTCTCTCTCTCTCTCTCCCCCCTTCCCTCTCGTTCTCACCCTCTGCCCCCCCCGCTCCACCCCACCCTTTCTCCCACGACAGGTCAGGGTGACAAATCGGGCACCATGCTCTCCGACAGCGCCATTTACAGCAGCATCGACGTGACCACCAAGACCAGCTTCAACAGCCCGGGGCAGATCACGCAAGCCACGCCTTACGCCACCACCCAGATCCTGCATTCCAGCAGCATCCAAGAGCTGGCCGTCGACCTCCCTGACCCCCAGTGGAAGGCCTCCATCCAACCGAAGCCGGACTTGACCGGGTGTGGCTACTCCCTGCCCGACCAGAGCAAGTTTAATAATGGTGAGTGAGAGGACGGTACCGCCCAGGGGGTAAGTTCACGATGGCAGTGCGCGCTGGTTCGTTTCGACAGACTGACTAAAAGGCTTTCACTATACGTTACAGAAGGAGTCTCACTAACGGGGCCATTGTTATTTTTGTTTCATGGAGAAAGAATCACTTTCGTAGATTTCTAATTGGATTTTAACATTCTTCCTCTACATGTTTGAATCTTGATAGCTCGAGGAAACCAAGAGAATTCAATGGGAAATGTGAACGTGAGCTGATGGTTGAATTTAGATCAATCTACCCAGCTTCTCCCCATATCCCTCAACCCCACCTTCTCCCCATATCCCTCAACCCCACCTACCGACCTTCTCCCCATATCCCTTAACCCCACCTATCCACCTTCTCCCCATATCCCACCTTCTCCCCATATCCCTAAACCCCACCTACCCACCTTCTCCCCATATCCCCCAACCCCACCTACCCACCTTCTCCCCATATCCCTCAACCCCACCTACCCACCTTCTCCCCATATCCCTCAACCTCACCTACCCACCTTCTCACCATATCCCTCAATCCCAGAAAGGGATCATTCAGAATCATAGAATTTTACAACACCGAACAAGGCCAGTCAACTCTGATCTAAAAAAAAAACTGGATGCCTAGCCAATAAAGGAAATATTAGGAGTGGTGAACAACAGCTTGCTCAAAGAGGTAGGTTTTGAGGAGGTTCCTAAAGGAGGAGAAGGATTTAAGGGGAAGCTAGATAAGTACATGAGGGAGAAAGAAATAGAAGGATATGCTGATAGGGTGAGATGAAGAGGGGGGGGGAGGAGGCTCGAGTGGAGCAGAAACACCGGCACGGACTGGTTGGTACGAATGGCCTGTTTCTGTGCTGTACATTCTATGGAATGTTACTTATTTTAACATTAATAGGGATGGTCCTTCACCTGAGATTTATTTCCAACCATGTACAAGTTAATTCAGCTTCCTCGCACTGTTGGATTCAGCAATTTCTTCAAGCCAGTTGACCTTGACATAAAATAATAATTAAACATAAAATAAAAATTAAAGACAAACAGAAGTATATTGAAGTACTGAAGGCCCTACAGTGGCGTTATCGTGAAGTATTTAACTAACAACAACTTGTATTAATATCCTCAACCCCATCCACCCACCTTCTCCCCATATCCCTCAACCCCACCCACCCACCTTCTCCCCATATCCCTCAACCCCACCTTCTCCCCATATCCCTCAACCCCACTCACCCACCTTCTCCCCATATCCCTCAACCCCACCCACCCACCTTCTCCCCATATCCCTCAACCCCACCCACCCACCTTCTCCCCATATCCCTCAACCCCACCTTCTCCCCATATTCCTCAACCCCACTCACCCACCTTCTCCCCATATCCCTCAACCTCACCAACCCACCTTCTCCCCATATCCCCCAACCCCACCCACCCACCTTCTCCCCATATCCCCCAACCCCACCTACCCACCTTCTCTCCATATCCCCCAACCCCACCTACCCACCTTCTCCCCATATCCCCCAACCCCACCCACCCACCTTCTCCCCATATCCCCCAACCCCACTCACCCACCTTCTCCCCATATCCCTCAACCCCACCTACCCACCTTCTCCCCATATCCCTCAACCCCACCTACCTACCTTCTCCCCATATCACCCAACCCCACTCACCCACCTTCTCCCCATATCCCCCAACCCCACTCACCCACCTTCTCCCCATATCCCCCAACCCCACCCACCCACCTTCTCCCCATATCCCTCAACCCCACCCACCCACCTTCTCCCCATATCCCTCAACCCCACGATGGTGAGATTCACTTTTCAACCTTTCGAGCAGTTTATTTTTTTCCCCTCGTAATGTACAGCACAGAAACAGGCCATTCGGCCCAACTGGTCTCTGCCGGTGTTTATGCTCCACTCGAGCCTCCTCCCACCCCTCTTCATCTCACCCTGTCAGCATAACCTTCTATTCCTTTCTCCCTCATTTCATGTAGTAAAACATCTCAAGGCGCTTCACAGGAGTAATTATCAAATAAAGTTTGACACCGAGCCACATAAAGAGGATATTAGGACAGGTGACCAAAAGCTTGGTCAAAGAGGTCGGTTTTCAGGAGCGACTTCAAAGAGGAGAGAGAGGCGGAGAGGTTTAGGGAGGGAATTCCAGAGCTTAGGTCCCAGGCAGCTGAAGGCACGGCCACCGATGGTGGAGCGATTAAAAGCGGGGATGCGCCAGGGGCCAGAGTTGGAGGGTTGTCAGGCTGGAGGAGGTTACAGAGATAGGAAGGGGCGAGGAGGCCATGGAGGGATTGGAACTCGAGGATGAGAATTGTAGAATCGAGGCATTGCCAGTGTAGGTCGGCGAGCACAGTGGGGTGATGGGTGAACGGGGCTTGGTGCGAGTTAGGAGACGGGCAGCAGAGCTTTGGAGGAGCCCTGGTCTACGGAGGGAGGAATACTCCAGACTCCAGCTCGGAAGCTCTTCCGCTCCCTGGTGCTAGGACTGTGACAAACAATGTGGAATATTCGCCCAGTTAACATAGATTCACAGGGTGGTCTGTTTTGTTGTTGAGTGCCCTTGGAATAACCTTGAACGCAAAAACAATGGCCGCCGATGGTGAGATTCACTTTTCAACCTTTCGAGCAGTTTATTTTTTTTCCCTCGTAACCTCAGCAGCTTCTGCATTAACTGCATGTCCTTGCATGTGCTTGCACCGTGAGCTAAAACACCTGATGCCGCTTGTGACTTTTACCCTTTGACCTTTAGCCCTGCTTTTCATCCCTGACTACCGATTGGCTGAGGGATTGTCTAACAGAATGCCTCACAACCATTCTGAGGACTTCAGCACCTCAAGCTCCCACAACAGCTCTGAAAGAAGTCTCTCAGGTTTGTCCTCACAAACTAACACCAGCCTCTGCCCCCTCGAAAACAGGTCTGTCGATGAGTTACTGAGCATGTTTCAATGTATGACAAGCTGTTCCTTGTGCACTTTCCTTGCTGTCGACCAAGAAGTGGGACTTACAAGTAGATATTATGCTGGAAACATAGGAACATAAGAAATAGGAGCAGGAGTAGGCTATCTGGCCCCTCGAGCCTGCTCTGCCATTCAATAAGATCATGATCTTTTACCTCAACTCCACTTTCCTGCACTATCCCCATATCCCTTGATTCCCTCAATATTCAAAAATCTATCCATCTCTGCCTTGAATATACTCAACGACTGAGCCTCCACAGCCCTCTGGGGTAGAGAATTCCAAAGATTCACCACCCTCTGAGTGAAGAAATTTCTCCTCATCTCAGTCCTAAATGGCCGACCCTTTATTCTGAGACTATGACCCCTGGTTCTAGACTCCCCAGCCAGGGGAAACATCCTCCCTGCATCTACCCTGTCAAGCCCTGTAAGAATTTTATCCGTTTCTATGAGCTCTCCTCTCATTCTTCTAAACTCCAGGGAATATAGACCTAGTCTACTCAGTCTCCCCTCATAGGACAATCCCCCCATCCCAGGAACCAGTCTGGTGAACCTTCGTTGCACTCCCTCTATGGCAAGTATATCCTTCCTTAGGTAAGGAGACCAAAACTGTACACAGTACTCCAGGTGTGGTCTCACCAATACCCTATATGATTGCAGCAAGACTTCCTTACTCTTATACTCCAATCCCTTTGAAATAAAGGCTAACATACCATTTATTTTTCTTTGAGAAAA
>JASTWF010002472.1:0-25816 GCA_030390025.1 Squalus acanthias | reverse complement strand
AAAATGTTAAAAGGACAAATCTAAAGGCACTGTATCTGAATGCACGAAGCATTCGTAATCAGGTAGACGAATTAACAGCGCAAATAGATATAAACGGATATGATATCATTGCGATTACGGAGACATGGCTGCAGGGTGACCAAGGCTGGGAGCTGAATATCCAAGGATATTCGATATTTAGGAAGGACAGGCAAAAAGGAAAAGGAGGTGGGGTGGCGTTGTTAGTAAAGGATGAAATCAGAGCAATAGTGAGAGGATTTATTGGCTCAGAAAATGAAGATGTAGAATCAGTCTGGGTGGAGCCAAGAAGCACCAAAGGGCAGAATACATTGGTGGGAGTTGTCTATAGGTCTCCAACAGTAGTGGTAATGTAGGGGATGGCATCAAACAGGAAATTAGAGGTGCATGTAACAAGGGTACTACAGTAATCATGGGTGACTTTAATCTACATATAGACTGGCCAAACCAAATTAGCAATAATATTGTGGAGGATGAATTCCTGGAGTGTGTACGAGATGGTTTTTTAGACCAGTACGTTGAGGAGCCAACTAGGGAACAGGCTATCCTAGATTGGGTATTGTGTAATGAGAAGGGGTTAATTAATAATCTTGTGCGAGGTCCTTTAGGGAAGAGTGACCATAACATGATAGAATTCTTCATTAAGATGGAAAGTGAGGAAGTCCAATCCGAAACTAGGGTCCTAAATCTAAACAAAGGAAACTACGAAGGTATGAGGAGTGAGATGGCTATGATAGATTGGGAAGCTTCATTAAAAGGCATGACGGTGGATAAAAGGCAATGGCTAACATTTAAGGAACGAATGCATGAATTGCAACAGTTATACATTCCTTTCTGGTGCAAAAACACTAAAGGAAAAGTGGCCCAACCATGGCTAACAAAAGAAATTAAGGATAGTATTAGATCCAAATAGGAGTCATATAAAGTTGCCAGAAAAAGTAGCAAGCCTGAGGATTGGGAGCAGTTTAGAGTTCAGCAAAAAAGGACCAAGAGATTGATTAAGAGGGGAAAAATAGAGTATGAGAGTAAACTTGCAAGGAACATAAAAGCGGACTGTAAAAGCTACTGCAAGTATGTAAAAAGAAAAAAATTAGTGAAGACAAATGTAGGTGCCTTACAGTCAGAAACGGGAGAATTTATAATGGGGAACAAGGAAATGGCAGAGCAATTAAACAGATACTTTGGTTCTGTCTTCACGGAAGAGGATACAAATAAGTTCCCAGAAATTCTAGTGAGAAGGAGGAATTAAAGGAAATTAGTATTAGTAAAAAAATAGTGCTGGAGAAATTAATGGGACTGAAAGCTGATAAATCCCCGGGGCCTGATAATCTGCATCCCAGAGTACTAAAAGAGGTAGCCATGGAAATAGTGGATGCATTGGTTGTCATCTTCCAAAATTCTATAGATTATGAAACAGTTCCTGCAGATTGGAGGGTGACAAATGTAACCCCACTATTTAAAAAAGGAGAAAGAGAGAAAACAGGGAACTACAGTCCGGTTAGCCTAACATCAGTAGTAGGGAAAATGCAAGAGTCTATTATAAAGGATGTGATAACAGGACACTTAGAAAATATCAACGGGATTAGACACAGTCAGCGTGGATTTATGAAAGGGAAATCGTGTTTGACAAACCTACTGTAGTTTTTTGAGGATGTAACTGGTAGAGTAGATAAGGGAGAACCAGTGGATGTGGTGTATTGGGATTTTCAGAAGGCCTTTGATAAAGTCCCACATAAGAGGTTAGTGTGCAAAATTAAAGCACATGGGGTTGGGAGTAATATACTGGCATGGATTGAAAATTGGTTAACAGACAGGAGGAATAAAAGGGTCTTTTTCGGGGTGGCAGGCGGTGACTAGCGGGGTACCGCAGGGATCAGTGCTTGGGCCCCAGCTATTCACAATATGTATCAATGATTTGGATGAGGGAACCAAATGTAATATTTCCAAGTTTGCTGATGACATGAAACTAGGTGGGATTGTGAGTTGTGAGGAGGATGCAAAGAGGCCTCAAGGCAATTTAAACAAGTTGGGTGAGTGGGCAAATACATGGCAGATGCAGTATAACGTGGATAAATGTGAAGTTATCCACTTCGATAGGAAAAACAGAAAGGCAGAGTATTATTTAAATGGTGATAGATTGGGAAATGTTGATGTACAAAGGGACCTGGGTGTCCTTGTACACCAGTCACTGAAAGCAAACATGCAGGTGCAGCAAGCAGTTAGGAAGGCAAATGGTATGTTGGCCTTCATTGCAAGAGGATTTGAGTACAGGAGCAAGGATGTCTTACTACAGTATAACAGGGCCTTGGTGAGACCACACCTGGAGTACTGTGTGCAGTTTTGGTCTCCTTACCTAAGAAAGGATATACTTGCCCTAGAGGGAGTGCAGTGAAGGTTCACCAGACTGATTCCTGGGATGGCAGGACTGTCGTATGAGGAGAGATTGGGTCGACTAGGCCTGTATTCACTAGAGTTTAGAAGAATGAGAGGGGATCTCATTGAAACATATAAAATTCTGACAGGGCTAGACAGACTGGATGCAGGGAGGATGTTTCCCCTGGCTGGGGGTTCTAGAACGAGGGGTCACAGTCTCAGGATACGGGGTAGGACATTTAGGACTGAGATGAGGAGAAATTTCTTCACTCAGAGGGTGGTGAACCTGTGGAATTCTCTACCACAGAAGGCTGTGGAGGCCAAGTCACTGAATATATTTAAGAAGGAGATAGATTTCTAGACACAAAAGGCATGAAGGGGTACGGGGAGAGAGCGAGAATATGGTATTGAGATAGAGGATCAGCCATGATCATATTGAATGGTGGAGCAGGCTCGAAGGGCCGAATGGCCTACTCCTGCTTCTATGTTTCTCCCTCCGTGACACCCTGGTCCACTCCTCTATCACCCCCAGCACCCCTTCCCCTTCGCCTGGCACCTTCCCGTGCAAGCGCAGGTGATGCAACACATGCCCTCTTGCCTTCCCACTGTCCAGGGCCCCAAACACTCCTTCCAGGTGAAACAGCGATTTACTTGTACTTCTTGCAATTCGGTATACTGTATTCGCTGCTCATGATGCGGTCTCCTCTACATTGGGGAGACCAAACGCAGATTGGGTGACCGCTTTGCGGAACACCTCCGCTCAGTCCGTAAGGGTGACCCCGAGCTTCCGGTCGCCTATCACTTTAATTCTCTGCTCCACTCCCACTCTGACCTCTCCGTCCTCGGCCTCTTACAACGTAAGCTTGAGGAACAACACCTCGTCTTTCGATTAGGCACTTTACAGCCTTCTGGACTTAACATAGAGTTCAACAATTTCAGACCATAACCTCTGCCCCTATATTTTTTTTCCCCCCCCCCCCCTCTTGTCTTCTCACATGGTCGCTGTTGATGATTCTGCCATCGCCATTCACACCTCATCTCGAGTCATCTTTTGTTTCTTAACTTGTCCCATTACCCCTCTCTGTGCCTTGCACCATCATCGCTTTTGTCAATCAATCACAGACCTTCCCTTATATAATACGATAGCAAAATACTGCAGATGCTGGAAATCCGAAATAACAACAGAAAACGCTGGAAAAACTCAGCAGGCCAGGCAGCATCCGTGGAGAGAGAAACAGAGTTAACGTTTCAGGTCGAGACCTTTCATCAGAACTGGAAACAGCCGGAAATCAAATAGATTTAAGGCAAGGATAAAGCTGGGAAAAGGGGGAGGGGATGAAAGAACAAAAGGAGAGATTAAGAGACATTAAGACCTTCCCTTTGTTCTTTCCTCCCCTCCTCCCTGCCCCCTTGCTTAAAAATCTCTTCTCTTTAACCTTTTCCAGTTCTGACCAAGGGTCATCGACCCGAAACGTTGACTCTCTTTCTCTCTCCTCGATGCTGCCTGACCTGCTGAGTGTTTGCAGCATTTTCTGTTGCCATTTTAAGTCATAATTACAATTGGCCATACATACGGCAAAACCGTGCCATTTCACCGGGGAGTTCAGATCCCGTTACAGCTTAGCGCTCAAAGCTTTCCATGCTGATCAGACCTCAGCGATTTCCAAAGTACCAGTTCCAACACCCACCCTTTTACACCTGGTTCCCACTCCTGCTACGTGAGCATGTTCCAGGCCATTACCTCATTCAAGCAGCTATCAATAACTTCAGTTTTACAACTCCCCGAACTTGATTACAGCCTCAACCTGACTGAACTGTTCATCAAATCGTTAAACTGGAGGAAGTTACAGACAAATTTGAAAGAAAGAAACGCTTGCATTTCTCCAGCGCCTTTCACCACCTCAGGATGTCCCAAAGCACTTCACGGCCAGAGTCGTACTTTTTTTGAAGTATAGTCACTGTTGTAATGTAGGAAATGCAGCAGCCAATATGCGCACAGCAAGCTCCCACAAACAGCAATGTGATAATGATCAGATAATCTGTATTTTAGTGATGTTGGTTGAGGGATAAATATTGGCCCCAGGACACCGGGGGGGAGAAACCCCCCCCCCCCCCGCTCCTCTTCGAAATAGTGGCTGTGGGATCTTTTACATCCACCTGAGGAGGCAAACAGGGCCTCGGTTTAACGTCCCACCTGAAAGGCGGCACATCCGACAGTGCGGCGCTCCCTCAGTACTGCCCCTCCCTACAGTGCGGCGCTCCCTCGGTACTGCCCCTCCGACAGTGCGTCGCTTCCCTCGGTACTGCCCCTCCGACAGTGCTCCCTCAGTACTGCCCCTCCGACTGTGTGGCGCTTCCCTCGGTACTGCCCCTCCGACAGTGCGGCGCTCCCTCAGTACTGCCCCTCCGACAGTGCGGCGCTCCCTCAGTACTGCCCCTCCGACAGTGCGGCGCTCCCTCAGTACCGCCCCTCCGACAGTGCGGTGCTCCCTCAGCACCGCCCCTCCGACAGTGCGGCGCTTCCTCGGTACTGCCCCTCCGACAGTGCGGCGCTTCCTCGGTACTGCCCCTCCGACAGTGCGGCGCTTCCTCGGTACTGCCCCTCCGACAGTGCGCCGCTTTCTCGGTACTGCCCCTCCGACAGTGCGGCGCTTCCTCGGTACTGCCCCTCCGACAGTGCAGCGCTTTCTCGGTACTGCCCTGGAGTGTCAGCCTAGATTTTTGTGCTCGCGTCTCTGGGGTCGCACTTGTGCATTAATGAACAAAGGCCCCTACTTGTCCACATTCCTTGCGCACATGTGACTGTGGAGGTGTTAAAGCCCCTCGAATATATTTCTACAGGGGACACACGGTAGGGTGTGGGCAGTTACAGTTGGAGGAGGATATAGAGGGTAGGGTGCGGGCAGGTACGGGTGCAGTAGGAGAGAGGGTAGGGTGTGGGCAGGTGGGGTTACAGGAGGAGACCTGGGTGTCCTTGTACACCAGTCACTGAAAGCAAACATGCAGGTGCAGCAAGCAGTTAGGAAGGCAAATTGTATGTTGGCCTTCATTGCAAGAGGATTTGAGTACAGGAGCAAGGATGTCTTACTACAGTTATACAAGGCCTTGGTGAGACCACACCTGGAGTACTGTGTGCAGTTTTTGGTGGTCTTAACATAAGAACATAAGAAATAGGAGCAGGAGTAGGCCAATTGGCCCCTCGAGCCTGCTCCGCCATTCAATAAGATCATGGCTGATCTGATCCTTACCGCCAATCTACTATCACAGAACCATCTCCTGAACCTAACAGAATTGGACACACAAAATAGGAGCAGGATCAGGCTACACGGCCCCTGGGCCCGCTACGCCGCCCACAGGGCCATGACCGATCCGAACCTAGACTCATGTCCAAATTCCTGCCCGCTCCCCGTAACCCCTTAATTCCCTTTACTTCTAGGAAACTGTCTATTTCTGTTTTAAATTTATGTAATGATGTAGCTTCTACAGCTTTTTGGGGCAGCATATTCCATGGACCTACCACCCTCTGAGTGAAGTAGTTCCTTCTCATCTCAGTTTTGAAAGAGCAGCCCCTTATTCTAAGACTATGCCCCCTAGTTCTAGTTTCACCCATCATCGGGAACATCCTCCCCGCATCCACCCGATCCAACCCCTTCACAATCTTATATGTTTCAATAAGATCGCCTCTCATTCTTCTGAACTCCAATGAGTAGAGTCTCAATCTACTCAACCTCTCCTCATATGTTCATCCCCGGGATTAACCGAGTGAACCTTCTTTGTACTGACTCGAGAGCAAGTATGTCTTTTCTTAAGTATGGACACCAAAACTGTATGCAGTATTCCAGGTGCGGTCTCACCAATACCTTGTACAACTGAAGCAATACCTCCCTATTTTTATATTCTATCCCCTTAGCAATGAAAGCCAACATTCCATTGGCCTTCTTAATCACTTGCTGCACCTGCATACTAACCTTTTGAGTTTCGTGCACCAGGACCCCCAGATCCCTTTGTACTTCAGTACTTTCCAGTTTCTTGCCATTTAGATAATAACTTGCTCTACTATTTTTCCTGCCAAAGTGCATAACCTCACACTTTCCAGTATTGTATTCCATCTGCCAAATCTCTGCCCACTTACTTAGCCTGTCTATGTCCCCTTGCAGATTTTTTATGTCCTCCTCACTCACTACTTTCCCTCCCATCTTAGTATCATCTGCAAACTTTGATATGTTACACTCGGTCCCCTCCTCCAAATCGTTAATATAGATTGTAAAGAGTTGAGGACCCAGCACTGACCCCTGCGGAACACCACTAGTTACTGATTGCCAGTCTGAGAATGAACCATTTATCCCAACTCTCTGCCTTCTGTTAGATAGCTAATCCTCTATCCATGCCAGAATATTACCCCCAATCCCGTGATTTTTTTGTCTTAAGCAATAATCTTTTGTGTGGCACCTTGTCAAATGCCTTTTGGAAGTCTAAATGCACCACATCCACTGGTTCCCCTTTATCCACCCTGTGTGTTACTTCCTCAAAGAACTCCAGCAAATTTGTCAAACATGACTTCCCCTTCATAAAACCATGCTGACTTTGTCCTATTAAATTATGATTATCCAAATGTCCCGTTACTGTCTCCTTAATAATGGACTCCAAAATTTTACCTACCACAGATGTTAGGCTAACCGGTCTATAGTTTCCAGCCTTCTGTCTACTGCCCTTTTTAAATAAGGGTGTTACATTAGCAGTTTTCCAGTCTGCCGGGATCTTTGCTGAGTCCAGGGAGTTTTGGAAAATTATTACCAATGCATCCACAATCCCTACCGCCACTTCCCTCAAGACCCTAGGATGTAAGCCATCAGGTCCAGGTGATTTATCCGCCTTGAGTCCCATTATTTTACCGAGTACCACTTCCTTAGTGATTTTGATCGTGTTTAGCTCCTCCCCCCCCTATGGCCCCCTGTTTGTCCAGTGTTGGGATATTCTTCGTGTCCTCTACTGTAAAGACTGATACAAAATATTCATTCAGTGTATTTGCCATCTCCATATTTCCTACCATTAATTTCCCGGTCTCATCCTCTAAGGGACCAACATTTACTTTAGCCACCCTTTTTCTTTTTATATAACTATAAAAACTCTTACTATCTTTTTATATTTTTTGCTAATTTACTTTCATAATCTATCTTCCCTTTCTTAATCAATCTTTTTGTTATTTTTTGCTGTCTTTTAAAGTTTTCCCAATCCTCTATCCTCCCACTAAATTTGGCTACCTTATAAGCCCTTGTTTTTAGTCGAATACTATCCTTAATTTCTTTACTTAGCCATGGATGGCTGTCTTCTTTTACACCCTTTTCTTCTCAGTGGAATATATTTTTTTTGGAAGTTGTAAAATAACTCCTTAAATGTACACCACTGATCATGTATCGTCTTACCCTTTAATCTATTTTCCCAGTCCACTCTACCAAATTCCGCTCGCATACCTTCATAGTCTCCTTTATTCAAGCTTAGCACGCTTGTTTGAGATCCAACCTTCTCACCCTCTAATTGAATATGGAATTCAACCATGTTATGGTCACTCATTCCAAGGGGATCCTTTACTGGGACATTTTTAATTAATCCTATCTCGTTACACAGGACCAGATCTAAGGTTGCTTGCCCCCTGGTCGGTTCAGTTACATACTGCTCAAGAAACCCATCCCTAATACACGCAATGAACTCATCCTCAAGGCAGCCCTGCCCAATTTGATTTGTCCAAGAAAGGATATACTTGCCGTAGAGGGGGTGCAGCAAAGGTTCAGCAGACTTATTCCTGGGATGCCAGGACTGTCATATGAGGAGAGATTGGGTCGACTAGGCCTGTATTCATTAGCGTTTAGAAGAATGAGAGGGGATCTCATTGAAACGTATAAAATTCTGACAGGGCTAGACAGACTGGATGCAGGGAGGATGTTTCCCCTGGCTGGGGGGCCTCGAACGAGGGGTCACAGTCTCAGGATACAGGGTAGGACACTTAGGACTGAGATGAGGAGAAATTTCTTCACTCAGAGGGTGGTGAACCTGTGGATTTCTCTACCACAGAAGGCTGTGGAGGCCAAGTCACTGAATATATTTAAGAAGGAGATAGATAGATTTCTAGACACAAAAGGCATCAAGGGGTATGGGGAGAGAGCGGGAATATGGTATTGAGATAGAGGATCAGCCATGATCATATTGAATGGCGGAGCAGGCTCGAAGGGCCAAATGGCCTACTCCTGCTCCTATTTTTTTATGTTTCTATGAGAGATGGGGTAGGGGGGGGTTAGGGAGGGAAGGGTGTGGGGTGGGGTGGGGGGAGGGGTTAGAGGAGGGGAGGTGGTAGGGTGTGGGGTGGGGTTAGGGGGAGGGGAGGGTGTGGGGTGCGGTTAGAGGGGGGAGGGTGTGGGGTGGAGTTAGGGGGGAGGGTGTGGGGTGGGGTTAGAGGGGGAGGGTGTGGGGTGGAGTTAGGGGAGAGGGGAGGGGGTGGGGTTAGAGGGGGAGGGGTGGGTTTAGAGGGGAGGGTAGGGGGTGGGGTGGGGTTAGAGGGGGGAGGGTATGTGGTGGGGTTAGAGGGGGGTGGGGTGGGGTTAGAGGGGGAGGAATGGGGTAGGGTGAGGTTAAGGGGGGAAGGGTGGGGTTATTGGGGGGAGGGTAGGGGGTGGGGTGGGGTTTGGAGGAGGAGGGGGTAGGGTGGGGTGGAGTTAGTGGGGGGAGGGGGTGGAGTTAGAGGGGGGAGAGTAGGGGGTGGGGTGGGGTTAGAGGGGGGAGAGTAGGGGGTGGGGTGGGGTTAGAGGGGGGAGGGGGTGGGGTGGAGTTAGAGGGGGGAGGGGGTGGGGTAGGGTGGGGTTAGAGGGGGGAGAGTAGGGGGTGGGCAGGTGCGATTACAGGACCGGGTACAAAGTGAGAGGGTCTAGGGAGCGTGGTGTGAGGCTGATACAGGATGGGGTGAGTGGGGCGAGGAGGCTGTCAGTTACAGGACAGAGTGAGTGGGCCCAGGGGAGGGCGAGTTAGTGCGGGCGGGCAGAGAGGGAGTGTGGCGGTGGGGCGTGAGGCCATACGGGGGTGGCGGGACGTGAGGATGGCGGAGAGTGAGTCCCTGTGGGCAGCGAGGAGCGAGGCCGTGGGAGTGGCGAGGAGTCAGACTCTCTGGGATTGCGAAGTGCGTCACTGATCATTAAGAGTTCCGGAGCCACTTTGGTCGGCCATTCGTTGATGGTTAACGGTTTCTCCGCCATGTGTCTTTCACTCGGTTTTGCCGGTTTAGGATGTGAAGTTGTGTTTTTCTCTGACGGTAGGCGAGTATTTTGACTTCTGCTCTTCTCTCAGCAGGCGTGGACTCTTCCCAGACCAGTTCCCATGAAATCGCCATTCCAAATGACGTGAGTGTGTCTCGCTCTTCAGTAAACACACCGGCTTCTCCTTACAAACCGCATTGACTTGGCGCTAGGACAGGCCCAGGCTCCGACCCCGGTTCTGTGCTCAGTTAGCCAGTCCCCCCCTGGTGAGGTGGGAGGTTGGGGGGGGCCCCTACAATTGACTCAGTACCTTGGGGGGAAATCAGCCGTCGACCACCCGATCGCGATGGGGATCAGGCGTTGGTGTTAACTGGCACAGTGCGATGTGACGCCTGGGCACGGACTGGGTGTGACCGGCTGGGTTACGCTGCTGTAAATACCCAGTGGTGGCCGATCACTGGTAATCGCCTCATGCACGGACTCCTTCTCGGGGCCCCCGCACATTCACGCGCTCTCTGCCCTGTACAGTCGCACAATCCCTCTCGCTCCCCCCCTGATCCCCGCACATGCACACACTCCCTCTCACTCCCCCCGCACATTCGCGCGCTCTCTCCCCTGTACAGGCGCACAATCCCTCTCGCTCCCCCCATCCCCGCAGATGCACGCGCTCCCCCCGCACATTCGTGCGCTCTCTCCCCGTACATTCTCACAATCCCTCTCGCTCCCCCCATCCCCGCACATGCACACACTCCCCCTCTCCCCCCGCACATTCGCGCGCTCTCTCCCCTGTACAGTCGCACAATCCCTCTCGCTCCCCTCATCACCGCACATGCACACACTCCCTCTCACTCCCCCCGCACATTCGCGCGCTCTCTCCCCTGTACAGTCGCACAATCCCTCTCGCTCCCCTCATCACCGCACATGCACACACTCCCTCTCACTCCCCCCGCACATTCGCGCGCTCTCTCCTCTACATTCACACAATTCTATCCCCGCACATGCACACATTCCCTCTCGCTCCCCCACCCCCCCATCCCCGTACATGCACACACTCCCCCGCATATTCGCGCGCTCTCTCCCCTGTACATTCGCACAATTCTCCCCCCCCCAATCCCCGCACATGCACACACTCCCTCTCACTCCCCCGCACATTCGCGCGCTCTCTCTCCTGTACATTCGCACAATTCTCCCCCCCCCCCAATCCCCGCACATGCACACACTCCCTCTCACTCCCCCGCACATTCGCGCGCTCTCTTCCCTGTACATTCGCACAATTCTCCCCCCCCCCAATCCCCGCACATGCACACACTCCCTCTCACTCCCCCGCACATTCGCGCGCTCTCTCCCCTGTACATTCACACAATTCTTCCCCCCCCCCCCCATCCCCACACATGCACACACTCCCTCTCACTCCCCCGCACATTCGCGCGCTCTCTCCCCTGTACATTCATACAATTCCCCCCCCATGCACACACTCCCCCTCACTGCCACTTCCCCCTCACCTGCCTGTGCAGATCTGTTTACGGTACCGCGCTCCCTGCTGCCCGTTGAGCCCTTGGAACTGTAGCACAAACAAACCGCCGGGCTGGAAATGTCCAGGTTCTTATCCTGGAGTTTGCATTCCCAGTTGTAATCTGCTCTCTCTCTGTGTAAACTCTCCTGTTGCAGTTAATTGGATGCATCATCGGCCGGCAGGGCAGCAAGATCAACGAAATACGGCAGATGTCTGGAGCTCAGATTAAAATCTCCAACCCGGCTGAAGGATCGACTGATCGGCAAATCACAATTACAGGGTCCCCGGCCAACATTAGTCTGGCCCAGTACCTCATCAACGCAAGGTAAGAAAGTCAATCGGCCCCAGATTATTCATGTGACAACCAGTGACGCCACAGCACTCCTTCTATTAAACAGGAATTCAATGCAACACAGTCCTGGCCATGAGTGACTCGACCTGTGAGCTGTACTGTACAGTGTTGACAACTGACTGGGTACAGTGTACAGCCCGGGTCTGTGTAAGATTGACTGGGTACAGTGTACAGCCCAGGTCTGTGTAAGATTGACTGGGTACAGTGTACAGCCCGGGTCTGTGCAAGATTGACTGGGTACAGTGTACAGCCCGGGTCTGTGTAAGATTAACTGGGTACAGTGTACAGCCCGGGTCTGTGTAAGATTGACTGGGTACAGTGTATGGCCCGGGTCTGTGTAAGATTGACTGGGTACAGTGTACAGCCCGGGTCTGTGCAAGATTGACTGGGTACAGTGTACAGCCCGGGTCTGTGTAAGATTGACTGGGTACAGTGTACAGCCCGGGTCTGTGCAAGATTGACTGGGTACAGTGTACAGCCCGGGTCTGTGCAAGATTGACTGGGTACAGTGTACAGCCCGGGTCTGTGTAAGATTGACTGGGTACGGCCCGGGTCTGTGTAAGATTGATTGGGTACAGTGTACGGCCTGGGTCTGTGTAAGATTGACTCAGTACAGCGTAAGGTAGACAGGGGAGTGTCCATGAACATCCAGAAGGCATTCGTTAAGGTTCCACGCACAGGAATATTGGCCAAGATGAGAGCACATGGAATTGTAGGCAGTCTTTTGATGTGGTTGGGGGTAGGAGACACAGAGTGGCGATAATGGGAATGCTCTCTGATTGACGGGATGTGATGGGTGGTGATTCCCCGGGGATCTGTTCCTGGGGCCTCGACTTTTTTTCCCCATATTACTGACTTGATAAAGTCGCGTATCCAAGTTCTCCGACGACACTTAAGTTAGAAAGAACAGTAAGGTGTGTCGATGGGAGTGGAATGTTACAAAGGAACATTGACAGATTGAGTGAGTGAGCAGGACTGTGGCCGACGGAGTTCCGTGTGGGGTCACCCAAGACAGATAGATCAGAGTGTTTTCTAAACGTCAAGCAGCGAGGAACTGTGGGGGAGCAGGGAGATTATGGGGTGAAGGGGTTTAAAGATGATTAAAGGATGATTAGGGTAGAGACTATTTCCTCTGGTGGAGGGGAGTCCAGAACAAGGGGGCATAATCTTAAAATTAGAGCCAGGCCGTTCAGGGGTGATGTCAGGAAGCACTTCTTCACACAAAGGGTAGTGGAAATCTGGAACACTCTTCCCTCAAAAAGCTGTCGAGGCTGGGGGTCAATTGGAGCTTTCAAAACTGAGATCGATAGATTTTTGTTGGGTAAGGGGATCGAGGGTTACGGAACCAAGGCGGGTAGATGGAGTTAAGATGCAGATCAGCCATGATCACACTGAATGGCGCAAATGGATTTGAGGGGCTGAATGGCCTCCTCTCGTGGGGCTGAATTGCCTCCTCCTGTTCCTAATGTTGCAGGCTCAAGGGGCTGAATGGCCTCCTCCTGTTCCTGTGTAACAGGCTCGAGGGGGGCTGAATGGCCTCCTCCTGTTCCTAATGTAACGGGCTCGAGGGGGCTGAATGGCCTCCTCCTGTTCCTAATGTAACAGGCTCGAGGGGGGCTGAGCGGCCTCCTGTTCCTAATGTAACAGGCTCGAGGGGCTGAACGGCCTCCTCCTGTTCTGGTATTCCTATGGCCGGGCTCAGTGGAATATGTAGCTGGGTAATGCGTCAGTGCCTGGCAGTTATTCTCCGTACCAGTGAATGATGCTGTTTAACTGGAGCAAGGGGAGGATGTGTTCGTGCCCACGGGTCTGTGGGCCAGGGTGGGACTCCGAAACTGACCGATCCCAGCGTCCAGTCTGAGGGTCAGTGAGACTCGAGCCGTGACCGATCTCAGCGTCCAGTCTGAGGGTCAGTGAGACTCGGGCCGTGACCGATCCCGGCGTCCAGTCTGAGGGTCAGTGAGACTCGGGCCGTGACCGGTCTCAGCGTCCAGTCTGAGGGTCAGTGAGGCTCGAGCCGTGACCGATCTCAGCGTCCAGTCTGAGGGTCAGTGAGACTCGGGCCGTGACCGATCCCAGCGTCCAGTCTGAGGGTCAGTGAGACTCGAGCCGTGACCGATCCCAGCGTCCAGTCTGAGGGTCAGTGAGACTCGAGCCGTGACCCCAGCGTCCAGTCTGAGGGTCAGTGAGACTCGAGCCGTGACCGATCTCAGCGTCCAGTCTAAGGGTCAGTGAGACTCGGGCCGTGACCTCAGCGTCCAGTCTGAGGGTCAGTGAGACTCGGGCCGTGACCTCAGCGTCCAGTCTGAGGGTCAATGAGACTCGGGCCGTGACCTCAGCGTCCAGTCTGAGGGTCAGTGAGACTCGAGCCGTGACCAATCCCAGCGTCCAGTCTTGAGGGTTTCGAGGCAGGGTTTTGGTGCTCACTGAATTTCTCGGTGACTTCGGACTGTGTGCATTGAATTCCGTGAAGAGATGGAGTTGTCTTAGCTCCCTAAAGGTGCAGTAATGTCCAGACTGTGTGTGTGTGCGTGTGTGTGCGCGCGTGCATGAGTGAGTGTGACCGAGCATGCGCGTGTGCGTGTGCAAATGGGGACATGCTTGTTCATTGCCGTGTGACGTGATCTAACCGTGAGGCGTGGTGTGATTCTCGTGATGACGTAACTTACCCTTTTACTTATCCTGATATTCCGCTCCCCTTAACTGTGTACCTGGTTTTTTCTAATGTGAACCTGTTTGTCCTTGTCTTGCCTCCCTTGCTTTCCCTATCCATCCGTTTGTTCCTCTTCCTCTCTCTTACAGTTTAGAAAGTGCTAAACCCACCATCCAGAAAAGCTCAGTCACGGCCCCTGACCTCGACATCAACCTCTCTGAACCCGCCACCCCTACCTCTACCCCTGCGTCGACCCCTGACCTGCCAGCCAGCCTTCCCAGCCCTCTACCGGACACTCCTTATGTCTCGAGCCTGATTGGCATGAAACCCCTCCCTCTCCTCGCGCTAAATGTGATGCCTTCTAAGGGGTCTGCGGGGAGTGTGTCTAGCACAGTGGCTTCCTGCACTCTGGTAAAGAAATCAGAAAAACAACGTTTCTCTCCATACTGATGGGGTTTCAGTCCGCACCTGTCCTTCAGGTGCCACCGAGAGATCCACCCAGTGATGCTTCTGCAGAAATGCTTTCATTTTTAGGAATGTCGATTTCATTTCAGCTTCGTTTGGCAGCGGCGATTTGAGTTAGGGGGTAGAAAAACCGATGTTCTTGTGAAATGCCTTTTTGTGTTCGTGGGGGGGGGGGTTTTGGGGGGCGGGGGTGCGCGATCTCGGGGCAAATCGGTAAATGTGTTGACGTTTAAATGTGTTTTTGCAAAAACTGGTTTGAAAACAAAACAGAACAAAAAACACTCTGGGCTCAAAGTTTCGCTTTTCCTTTTTCTGGACTGTGAGTTTACGGACTGAATCCTTGCGGGGGCGGGATATATTCCTGGAGACTGCCCGGGTTTAAACAAAGTGTAGCCGGGGTGGGAGGCTCGATACTCACTCCAAATGGTGGGGCTGAGAGTTCCTGGAAGATCTACAATGTGCTGTCTCCTGGCATGAAACAGTGCTGCGGTTTTTATTACATGAGACAAGGGAGGATTTTACGCAGACTCTTGCCCTTCCATCCTCTTCTTCCCTTCCCTCCCCTCTTGCCTCCCTCCCCACCCCTGCAGGAACCTTTTTATCATGGTTTTTGAATTGAGCGTTTTAACCCCTCGCTTACCATATTGTTTTATAAAGATACTGTCGGCAGTCGCGATCTGGGAGGAGACTGCCTTTGAGTATTAAAACGGATTTGTGTCGACACGGCTGCGCGCGGAGAGAGTGAGACACGCGCAGGTAGCAGTCAGACCAGCGGGAAATGGGAATCGCTGGCAACACGGTGGCATAGTGGTTAGCACTGTTGCCTCACAGCGCCAGGGACCCGGGTTCGAATCCGGCCTCGGGGTGACTGTCTGTGCGGAGTTTGCACATTCTCCCCGTGTCTGCGTGGGTTTCCTCCGGGTGCTCCGGTTTCCTCCCACAGTCCAAAGATGTGCGGGTTAGGTTGATTTGGCTATGATAAATTGACCCTTAGTGTTAGGGGGGGATTAAATACGTGGGGTTACGGGGATAGGGTGGGATATGTGTCGGTGCAGGGTCGATGGGCCGAAATGGCCTCTATCTGCACTGTGGGGATTCTGTTCTGATTCTGTGAAAAAGCTGCCCCCCAATTCCCCCCCCGCCCTTCATTTCACTCTCGCGTCGAGTGGGTGGGTTAGAACTGGGTGTGAAGGGGTTCAGAGGTTTGCGATCCTTTTAAATGTTGATAAGATCGTTCCCGTTGCGGGAGGGAGCTCTGGTGAAAAATGTTTGATTAAAACAGGGTGGGAATGCATTTTAAGCAGGGGTCCGTGTTCCCGAGCCTTGGTGGGGGGGGGGGGCGCGGTCAGGGATTTCAGTTTGCTCGCAGTCCGCGCAGGAGTCCAGAGAAAACTTTGAGGCCTGAGTGAGTTGCAGCTGGTGTTTGGGAGTGGGATTGGAATCAGGAGCTGGATCTGTCTTGCACTGTGTGACGGTGAATAGAATCAATCTGATCGTCCTCCGGTTACAGGAATTCTCCCCCCCCCCCCCCCCCTCCCTGCCTTGTCTCGATCCTACAGTTAGTGCCGGGGGAGGGAGGGGGGGGTGGTCCCTGTGTGAGCAACCCCCTCCCCACTCGGCTTAGGAAGCGGGGAGAGCTGCAGGGTCCGACTGTACGGGTGTTTATAGTGCGACATCTGCACGGTGATTGGGACCGCAAGTACATGGGAATGGGGAAATCGCCCGCCCTCCCCTCCCCCCCCCCCCGGTGAGGCTGCGACGAGCAGAAACCCGGCCTCCTCCCTAATCACTGATCAGATTGATCCTCTCGCTGTTGGTTATAGTATGTAATCCGATGGTGTGTAATTGATGTTTTAGTGACTCATAGCATGGCTGCTTTGCTGTATTATATACACACTGTTCAGACACCGCTCTCTCCTTAATTCTCTACATTCTAGGTTATCCTCCGAAGCCTCGGGAATGGGCAGCCAGTAATATTTACCCACCATCCCCAATGATTCGTCAGTGTAATTCATGAGCAGTTCCACCGATCCAGTTTGTAAATTTGTATCTGCTGCCAGTCCTAAGTGCAGCAGTCAATAAATTACTTTCCATTCTATCACTTTGTTCACTGTCGGCCTAAAATTTGTACATTGGTTTGTTTTTTTTCCTTCCTTCCCCCGTTTTACTTTTTTTGTTTTGTGAGACTTTTTATTTTTTTGCCTTGTTCTGTTTTAATTTGCATCCAATGTTTAAAAGAAATAATCAGAAACTGTAACTGAGCAAAGCAGAGATTTTCCCCAGTGTCTACCGAACTCTCTCATGTTGAATTTTTCTAATAAAACAGCAGAACTGGACGCTTGGTGTCTGCATTTTCCTTTCCGCTGCCTCCTTCGACCCTTCGTGTTTGGTTCCGGGGGGGGGGAGGTGGCTGCAGTTATTTATTTATTTTTATTCATTAACGGGATCTGGGCGTCGCTGGCAAAGCCAGCATTTATTGCCCCTTGAGAAGGTGGTGGTTCTTGAACCGCTGCAGTCCGTGTGGTGAAGGTGCTCCCACAGCGCTGTTTTGACCCAGCGACAATGAAGGATCGGCCGATATGTGTCCAAGTATGAGAGACTCGGGGGGAACTTGGAGGTGGTGGTGTTCCCGTGCGCCTGCTGCCCTTGTCCTTCTAGGTGGTGGAGGGCGCGGGTTTGGGAGGTGCTGCCGAAGAAGCCTTGGCGAGTTGCTGCAGTGCATCTTGTAGATGGTACACACTGCAGCCACGGTGCGCCGGTGGTGGAGGGAGTAGATGTTTAAGGTGGTGGATGGGGTGCCAATCAAGCGGGCTGCTTTGTCCTGGATGGTGTCGAGCTTCTCGAGTGTTGTTGGAGCTGCAACTCATCCAGGCAAGTGGAGAGTGTTCCATCACACTCCTGACTTGTGCCTTGTAGATGGTGGAGAGGCTTTGGGGAGTCAGGAGGTGAGACACTTGCTGCAGAATACCCAGCCTCTGACCTGCTCTTGTAGCCACAGTATTTATGTGGCTGGTCCAGTTAAGTTTCTGGTCAGTGACGACCCCCAGGGTGTTGATGGTGGGGGGATTCGGCGATGGTAACGCCGTTGAATGTCAAGGGGCGGTGGTTGGACTCTCTCTTGTGCTGGGCGAATGTGTTAGTTCATCCATCCTCCCCTCCTCTCTATCCCCTCTCTCCTCGGTCTCTCCTCCCTCCCCCCCCCCCCCCCCTGCCGAATAGATCTGATGAGCTCGATTCAAACAAGAAACAGCAAGTGTTTGTCTAAAATGATAAAGTTTATTGTGGGGACCAGCGGTCACAGACCGGTTGATTCTGTAGCTGTTCGCAGTGAGGTAACACGGACGGGCGGGCGAGGTGTGAGTGAGGGCGCGGGCGGGGGGGAGGTTGGTCAGCCCAGTGCCGCTGCTAGCGCCTGGTCACGCTCGCTCCCTGTGCGGGTCAGGGGTGGGGCTCCTCGGCCCCCCCACGAGCGGGGTTAAACCGTGCGACCGTTCCAGCTGCGTGTGTGTGGGTGGAGCGGAGATTTTTTTTTAGCACCTAAAATATTACAGTCGAGGTCTTTTAAATAAAGCGGGACACATTCCCGTGGTCGACAGCAGAATAATCCCTGATGCACGCCCGTTGTAAGGGTGGGTCTGACTTTTGTTCCATCGCTGGAAGCACCCGATAACCTTTTTTATTGCAGTCCGTCAGAAAATAAAGTATTTACATCCTCGGTCTTCGAGTTACCAGGACGATGAGCTCGGCGGTTTCTGGGCTGCGTCTGTGGAGCCGGACTGGTCCATCTCCGGAACGTCGCAGTCTGAATCCTCACACCGCAACGATCGCTGTGGGCCACACAAGAACGGGTGAGAATGGGGCAGAACCGGCCCCTGTTGTCCCAGAGACTGACCCGGGGGGTGGGGGGTGAACACGGCCCCTGTTGTCCCAGAGACTGACCCGGGGGGGGTTGAACACGGCCCCTGTTGTCCCAGAGACTGACCCGGGGGGGGGGGGGGTGAACACGGCCCCTGTTGTCTCAGAGACTGACCCCGGGGGGGGGGGGTGAACACGGCCCCTGTTGTCCCAGAGACTGACCCCGGGGGGGGGGGGGGGGGGGGAGAGGAGTGAGAGTAAATGGGTGGGTAGAGTCCTTGATAGGGGAGAGTGTACACGGGCTGTGGGGGGAGATTAAATGGGTGGGTAGAGTGTACACGGGCTATGGGAGGAGATTAAATGGGTGGGTAGAGTCCTTGATAGGGGAGAGTGTACGCGGGCTGTGGGGGGAGATTAAATGGGTGGGTAGAGTCCTTGATAGGGGAACATAAGGAGTAGGCCCTTCGAGCCTACTCCGCCATTCAATGAGATCATGGCTGATCATCTGCCTCAATTCCATTCACCGGCCCTATCGCCATATCCCTTGATGCCCTTACTAGTCAGAAATCTATCGACTTCTGTTTTGAATATACCCAATGACAGCCCCCACAGCCCTCTGGGGCAGAGAATTCCGAAGATTCGCCACCCTCTGAGTGAAGAAATTTCTCCTCATCTCCGTCCTAAATTGCCTACCCTTTATCCTGAGGCTGTGGCCCCTGGTTCTAGACTCCCCAGCCAAGGGAAACATTCTCCCAGCATCCACTCTATCAAGCCCTGTAATAATTTTGTATGCTTCAATGAGATCCCCTCTCATTCTTCTGAATTCAAGAGAATACAGGCTTAGTTTACTCAATCTCTTCTCATACGACAGTCCCGCCATCCTGGGAGAGGCTCCATGGACTGTGGGAGGAGATTGAATGGGTGGGTAGAGAGTCCATGATGGGGCAGAGTGTACGCGGGCTGTGGAAGGAGATTAAATGGGTGACGGAGAGAATCCATGATGGGGAAGAGTGTACATGGGCTGTGGGAGGAGATTGAATGGGTGGGTAGAGAGTCCATGATGGGGAAGAGTACATGGGCTGTGGGAGGAGATTGAATGGGTGGGTAGAGTCTGTGATAGGGGGGAGTGTACACGGGCTGTGGGAGGAGATTGAATGGGTGACGGAGAGAGTCCATGATGGGGAAGAGTGTACATGGACTGTGGGAGGAGATTGAATGGGTGGGTAGAGTCCATGAGTGTGTACATGGACTGTGGAAGGAGATTGAATGGGTGGGTAGAGTCCATGAGTGTGTACATGGACTGTGGGAGGAGATTGAATGGGTGGGTAGAGTCCATGAGCGTGTACATGGACTGTGGAAGGAGATTGAATGGGTGGGTAGAGTCCATGAGCGTGTACATGGGCTGTGGGAGGAGATTGAATGGGTGGGTAGAGTCCATGAGAGTGTACATAGGCTGTGGGAGGAGATTGAATGGGTGGGTAGAGTCCATGATAGGGCAGAGTGTACGCAGGCTGTGGGAGGAGATTGAATGGGTGACGGAGAGAGTCCATGATAGGCCAGAGTGTACATGGACTGTGGGAGGAGATTGAATGGGTGGGTAGAGTCCATGATAGGGCAGAGTGTACGCGGGCTGCGGGAGGGGGTCGAACGATCGATATTTTGCACCTTTTCACGAGCGAGTGAGATTGGCACTAACCTGACACGGAACCCCCACCGAACAGAGCCTGCCCGCCGAAACCTGCGACTTCACTTGCTGGAGCGCCGCCTCCTTCTCCGACAGCCCGTCCGACTGCGTGAGCAGGTCGACGGGAATCTCCGAGCTCTGGGAAAGGACGTCGTCCGATTTATCGTCTAGCCGGTCGTCCGTGTTGGTGCTGAGCACATCTGGCGTGCAGCTGTGGGACAGGTCGCTCGTGTTCCCCTCGTCGCCGTCCGAGACGGAGAAATTCTCGGAACTGAACGTGGAGAGAGATTGACAGGTGCTGAAACAGTCTGTCCTCCTGCAGGGAAGAAAGACTCGCATTTAGATCGCGCCTTTCACCACCCTCCCTCAGTACCGCCCCCCCGACAGAGCGGCGCTCCCTCAGTACCGCCCCCCCGACAGTGCAGCGCTCCCTCAGTACCGCCCCCCCGACAGTGCGGCGCTCCCCCAGTACCGCCCCTCCGACAGCGCGCCGCTCCCCCAGTACCGCCCCTCCGACAGCGCGCCACTCCCCAGTACCGCCCCTCCGACGGCGCGCCGCTCCCCCAGTACCGCCCCTCCGACAGCGCGCCGCTCCCCCAGTACCGCCCCTCCGACGGCGCGCCGCTCCCCCAGTACCGCCCCTCCGACGGCGCGCCGCTCCCCCAGTACCGCCCCTCCGCCAGCGCGCCGCTCCCCCAGTACCGCCCCTCCGCCAGCGCGCCGCTCCCCCAGTACCGCCCCTCCGCCAGCGCGGCGCTCCCCCAGTACCGACCCTCCGACAGCGCGGCGCTCCCCCAGTACCGACCCTCCGACAGCGCGGCGCTCCCTCAGTACAACCTTCTGACTCACTGAGCCGAGGCTGACAGCCAAATCGGAATTAGTTTAAAACCCGTCCCCCTCCCAGTGCAGCTGGTGTGTCATCCTGTGGGAACTGGGGTCAGAGGGCAGAGGTTAACTGGTTTAGGACAGACGCAATTCAACCCCCGATTCCGTTCTTGTATATATTTCCAGTTATCAATTCCTATCTTCACATTTATAATGGGAATTTGCTCTGTAAACCAGTCACATGGTAAATTACACCCACTGGCGGCGCTGCAGCACCTCCCCTGGTGGAAGGGTGTAATTACAGCGTGACGTTTACATACAACGGTTAACAGGCAGACACCCCCCCAGGTCACCGCGGGAGAGATTGAGCGGAACTGAGACAGACGCCTGGGGCAGTGGCACTGAATGGCAGCAGGTGGGGGGGGGAGGGTGTTGGAGTCTGAACGAGGCGGGGTGGTGGGGTGGATTTCCCCTATCAGTTTTTTCCACTGATTTACTGCAGGGAACAACATTTAGACGCCAGGAAATTGCCCTGAGCCTCAGCGCTGCCGAACAGGTTAACCTCTCACCTCTGTCTCCGCGGAAACTCCACCTCGCTGTCGACCTCACCTTCCTCTTCCTCCGAGGAGCCGCCTCTTTTCTGTGGAAATTGAAAATCCGTAAAGGTCAGCGATGGTCACGGCCGGACCCCCCTCCCCCCCCAAAAACACCCTCGTAACCCCAACCCCCCTCCCGCACCATCAAGGTCAGTCAGTCACCCCGGGTGTTACCGGCCCACACCGTCTAACACTCACCGTCTGGGCACAGTCAATGGAGGGGAGGGACGGGGAGCGAGAGAGGAGGGGAGCAGGTGGGGGAGAGGAGGGGAGCGGCGGAGAGCAGATAATCTAGGAGTAATGCCGGGACAGGAGGCGCTCAGTCAGTCCAGTCTCTTACTACTTGTCCCACAGTGACTAAACGTACAGGGTATTGGGGTTCAATCCCCATTCCCCTTCACTCAGTATGGGGGTTCAAGCCTCTCTCCCTCCGTCTCTGGCTGACTCTCTGCCCCCCCTCTCCCCTCGCGCTCTCTCTCTCTCTCTCTCTCTCTCTCTGCCCCCCCCCCCCTCGCGCTCTCTGTCTGTCTCTCTATCTCTCTGTCTCTCTCTGCCCCCCTCTCTCTCTCTGTCTCTGCCGCCCCCTCGCGCTCTCTCTCTCTCTCTCTCTGCCGCCCCCTCCCTCTCTCTCTCTCTGTCTCTCTCCCCCTCTCCCCTCGCTCTCTCTCTGTCTCTCTCTCTCTCTCTGCCGTGCCCCCTCTCTCTCTCTGCCCCCCTCTGTCTCTCTCTGAGGGTTACACCCACACTGAGAGCCACGTACGGTGCGTTACGCGCAGTAGCCTCCCCGGCGGCGGTTCGGTACCTGTTTCCTGGGTGCGGGGAGCGCTCGCCCGCTGGGCACCGACGGCCGTTCCTGGGCCAAGCCGTCGGACGGTTTCTGCTTCCGTTTGCGAGGTCCCTCGGCCGCTGACGGGGCTCCGACTCCCGGCGTCTCCGCGGCGCGTCTCGGGGCCTTGTCCCCGGGCGAGTTGGGGCTGCTGGAGGGGGTGGGGGTCTGGGCGGCCCGCGGTAGCCTGGGCTCCTGCCCCGTCTGATGGTTGCTGTTGGGGTCGCTGACGGCGTGATGTTGGTGGTGCTGCTGGTGGTGGTGGTGATTGTTGTTCCTGCAGGAGTCAGCCTCCACGGTGCTGCAGATGAGGTCGGGGCTGGAGGAGAGAACTTCTTCTGCAGAAGGTCGTGCGGGAGACTGCGGAGCGCAGCCGCTGGTCCGAAGTATCGGAGGTTCTGCGAGCAGGGCATCAGCAGGTCCTTGCAGGCCGGGCTGTGCACGGGGGACAAGCCCCCTCTCAGGGCCGCGGCCTTGGCCAGTCCCAGCAGGTCCCCGTGGCTCCCCTTGTTGGTCCCCTTCCGGTACCTGGGCTTGGCCCGGTGACGGGACTTCCCCGGTGAGCCCGACGCCTTCTGGCAGCTGGGGATGGTCACCTGGGTCACCGGCGAATCCAGCTTCGGCAGAATGACCTCCGTCCTCAGGATGTCCGGCCTGGGGAAAGGTGGGGGGGGTGAACAATGAAAGACGTGTCAGGGGGGGCTGACCTTAGGCACAAGGGCCCCCAAACCCCGCGCCCTCCTCCCCCCCCCCCCCTCCCCACAGTCGCCCAAAACATCGAGCGTTACCGGCCCACACCGTCTAACACTCACCGTCTGGCTGTCTGGGCACAGTCAATGGAGGGGAGGGACCAGGTGGGGAGGGACAGGGAGCGAGGGAGGAGGGGAGCGGCGGAGAGCAGATAATCTAGGAGTAATGCCGGGACAGGAACATAAGAACATAAGAAATAGGAGCAGGAGTAGGCCAATCGGCCCCTCGAGCCTGCTCCGCCATTCAATAAGATCATGGCTGATCTGATCCTAACCGCCAATCTACTATCTATCACATAACCATCTCCTGCATCTAACAGAATTGCACACACGAAATAGGAGCAGAATCAGGCTACACAGTCCCTGGGCCCGCTCCACTACCCACAGGGCCATGACCGATCCGAACCTAGACTCATGTCCAAATTCCTGCCCGCTCCCCGTAACCCTTAATGCCCTTTACTTCTAGGAAACTGTCTATTTCTGTTTTAAATTTAATTAATGTTGTAGCTTCTACAGCTTTTTGTGGCAGCATATTCCATGGACCTACCACCCTCTGAGTGAAGTAGTTCCTCCTCATCTCAGTTTTGAAAGAGCAGCCCCTTATTCTAAGACTATGTCCCCTAGTTCTCGTCTCACCCGTCATCGGGAACATCCTCCCCGCATCCACCCGATCCAACCCCTTCACAATCTTATATGTTTCAATAAGATCGCCTCTCATTCTTCTGAACTCCAATGAGTAGAGTCCCAATCTACCCAACCTCTCCTCATATGACCACCCCCTCATCCCCGGGATTAACCGAATGAACCTTTTTTGCACTGCCTCGAGAGCAAGGATGTCTTTCCTTAAGTAAGGACACCAAAACTGTATGCAGTATTCCAGGTGCGGTCTCACCAATACCTTGTACAACTGAAGCAATACCTCCCTATTTTTATATTCTATCCCCCTAGCAATGAAAGCCAACATTCCATTTGCCTTCTTAATCACTTGCTGCACCTGCATACTAACCTTTTGAGTTTCGTGCACCAGGACCCCCAGATCCCTTTGCACTTCAGTACTCTCCAGTTTCTTGCCATTAAGATAATAAATTGCTCTAGGATTTTTCCTGCCAAAGTGCATCACCTCACACTTTCCAGTGTTGTATTCCATCTGCCAAATCTCTGCCCACTTACTTAGCCTGTCTATGTCCCCTTGCAGGTTTTTTATGTCCTCCTCATTCACTACTTTCCCTCCCATCTTAGTATCATCTGCAAACTTTGATATGTTACACTTGGTCCCTTCCTCCAAATCGTTAATATAGATTGTGAAGAGTTGGGGACCCAGCACTGACCCCTGTGGAACACCACTAGTTACTGATTGCCAGTCTGAGAATGAACCATTTATCCCAACTCTTTGCTTTCTGTTAGATAGCCAATCCTCTATCCATGCCAGAATATTACCCCCAATCCCGTGATTTTTTACCTTAAGCAATAATCTTTTGTGTGGCACCTTGTCAAATGCCTTTTGGAAGTCTAAATACACTACGTCCACTGGTTCCCCTTTATCCACTCTATATGTTACTTCCTCAAAGAACTCCAGCAAATTTGTCAAACATGACTTCCCCTTCGTAAAACCATGCTGACTTTGTCCTATTAAATTATGATTATCCAAATGTCCTGTTACTGTTTCCTTAATAATGGACTCCAAAATTTTACCTACCACAGATGTTAGGCTAACCGGTCTATAGTTACCAGCCTTCTGTCTACTGCCCTTTTTAAATAAGGGTGTTACATTAGCAGTTTTCCAGTCTGCCGGGACCTTAGCGGAATCCAGGGAGTTTTGAAAAATTATTACCAATGCATCTACAATCCCTACCGCCACTTCCTTCAAGACTCTAGGATGTAAGCCATCAGGTCCAGGTGATTTATCCGCCTTGAGTCCCATTATTTTACCGAGTACCACTTCCTTAGTGATTTTGATCGTGTTTAGCTCCTCTCCCCCTATAGCCCCCTGTTTGTCCAGTGTTGGGATATTCTTAGTGTCCTCTACTGTAAAGACTGATACAAAATATTCATTCAGTGTTTTTGCCATCTCCATATTTCCCACCATTAATTTCCCGGTCTCATCCTCTAAGGGACCAACATTTACTTTAGCCACCCTTTTTCTTTTTATATAACTATAAAAACTCTTACTATCTGTTTTTATATTTTTTGCTAAGGAGGCGCTCGGTCAGTCCAGTCTCTTACTACTCGTCCCACAGTGACTAAACGTACGGGGTATTGGGGTTCAGTCCCCATTCCCCTCACTCAGTATTGGGGTTCAATCCCCTCTCACTCAGTATTGGGGTTCAATCCCCTCTCCCCCTCACTCAGTATTGGGGTTCAGGCCCCTCTCCCCCTCACTCAGTATGGGGGTTCAGTCCCCGTTCCCCTCACTCAGTATGGGGGTTCAGTCCCCGTTCCCCTCACTCAGTATGGGGGTTCAGTCCCCGTTCCCCTCACTCAGTATGGGGGTTCAGGCCCCGTTCCCCTCACTCAGTATCGGGGTTCAGGCCCCTCTCCCCCTCACTCAGTATTGGGGGTTCAGGCCCCTCTCCCCCTCACTCAGTATCGGGGTTCAGGCCCCTCTCCCCCTCACTCGGGGTTCAATCCCCTCTCCCCTCACTCCGTATGGGGGTTCAGGCCCCTCT
>JASTWF010002471.1:0-25824 GCA_030390025.1 Squalus acanthias | reverse complement strand
CCCCCGCACCCCTCGCCCTGCCCCCCCCGCACCCCTCGCCCTGCCCCCCCGCACCCCTCGCCCTGCCCCCCCCCCCCGCACCGCTCGCCCTGCACCTCCCCCGCACCCCTCGCCCTGGGACTGATCTTGTTGATGTACTTAAAAGGTTGGCAGTACTCAAAGTAGAAAAGTCACCTGGTCCGAATGGGATGCATTCTAGATTACCGAGGGAGGTAAGGGTGGAAATTGCGGAGGTGTTGGCCACAATCTTCCAATCCTCCTTAGATATCGGAGTGGTGCCAAAGTACTGAAGGATTGCAAATGTTACACCCTTGTTCAAAATAGGGAAGAGGGCTAAACTTGGCAACTACAGGCCAGTCAGCCCAATGTCAGTGGTGGGGAAACTACTAGAGACAATAATCTGGGACACTAATCCCACTAAGTTCTGTAGCGGGAGGCACCTCATTTCTCCACTTGGCACCTCAGGAGGCCTTTGAATGGAGAGCCAAACTAGACATCCCATTATAACCTTTTCCCGTCATGTGAAACAATGAATCTGGGACATAATTAAATGACTATTGGAAAAGTATGGGCTACTTTATGAAAGTCGATATGGATTTGTTGAGGGCAAATCATGTTTGACTAACTTGATTGAGTTCTTTGTCAAAAGGCATTTGAAAAAGAACCACATAATAGACTTGTTAGCAAAATTAAAGTCCGTGGGATTAAAGAGACTGTGGCAGCATGGATACAAAATTGACTAAGGAACAGAAAGTGGTGAATGCTTTTTCAGATTGGAGGGAAGTATACAGTGGTGTTCCCCAGGGTTCGGTATTAGGACCACTGCTCTTTTTGATTTCTATTAGTGACAGGACTTGGGTATACGGGGGCATAAGTTCAAAGTTTGCAGATGACACTAAACTCAGAAATGTAGTAATGAGCGAGGAGGATAGTAACAGACTTCAGGAGGACATTGTCAGACTGGTAAAATGGGCAGACACATGGCAGATGAAATTTAATGCAGAGAAGTGTGAAGTAATGCATTTTGGAAGGAAGAATGAGGAGAGGCAATATAAACAAAATGGTACAATTTTAAAGGGGGAGCAGGAACAGAGAGACCAGGGGGTGTACGTACACAAATCTTTGAAGGTGGCAGGACAAGTTGAGAAGGCTGTTAAAAAGCAAATGGGATCCTTGGCTTTATAAACAGAAATGAGAAGTCGCACAACACCAGGTTATAGTCCAACAGATTTATTTAAAATTACAAGCTTTCGGAGCTGTCGCTCCTTCTTCAGGTAGGGTAGCTGTGAGAGAATCTCCCAGAATTCACAATATAAACACAGAAAAAATGTATTCAAATCTTTCCCTACATCAAAGACACACTAAGAGCACAGCCAAGACAATGAGATGTGTCCCAGGGGGTCCAACGTGTCAAAACACCTGCTGGCTGCATATCCTCTCCATTTGGGTTTGGTTCTTGTGTTAGTTTTTTAAAAAAAAACCTGGAAAGACCGGCCATGATGTCAAGTCACGTTCTGTATCGTGACATGAACCCGATATCGCGATTGAGGCCATCCTCATGAGTGCGGAACTTGGCTATCAGTTTCTGCTCTATGATTTTGCGCTGTCGTGTATCCCGAAGGCCGCCTTGGAGAACGCTTACCCGCAGATCCGAGGCTGAATGCCCCTGACTGCTGAAGTGTTCCCCGACTGGGAGGCAACCCTCCTGCCTGGCGATTGTTGCGCGGTGTCCGTTCATACGTTGTCTCAGTGTCTGCATGGTCTCGCCGATGTACCATGCTCTGGGGCATCCTTTACTGCAACGTTGGCTGAGTCACATGAGTATGTACCATGTACCTGGTGGGTAGTGTCCTCACGTGTGATGATGGTATCTGTGTCCATGATCTGGCATGTCTTGCAGAGGTTGCCGTGGCAGGGTTGTGTGGTGTCGTGGTTGCTGTTCTCCTGAAAGATGGGTAATCTGCTGCGAACGATGGTACTTTTGAGGTTAGGCGGCTGCTTGAAGGCGAGTAGTGGAGGCGTGGGGATGGCCTTAGCAAGGTGTTCGTCGTCATCGATGACATGTTGAAGGCTGCGAAGAACATGGCGTAGTTTTTCCGCTCCGGGCAAGTACTGGATGACGTAGGGTACTCTGTTGGTTGTGTCCCGTGTTCGTCTTCTGAGGAGGTCTATGCGATTTTTCGCTGTGGCCCGTCGGAACTGTCGATCGACGAGTCGAGCGTCATATCCCGTTCTTACGAGGGCGTCTTTCAGTGTCCGTAGGTGTCCATCGCGTTCCTCCTCGTCTGAGCAGATCCTGTGTATTCGCAGGGCTTGTCCATAGGGGATGGCTTCTTTAACGTGGTTAGGGTGGAAGCTGGAGAAGTGGAGCATCGTGAGGTTGTCCGTGGGCTTGCGGTAGAGTGAAGTGCTGAGGCGTCCGTCTTTGATGGAGATTCGTGTGTCCAAGAATGAAACCGATTCTGAGGAGTAGTCCATGGTGAGTTTGATGGTGGGATGGAACCTGTTGATGCTATCGTGTAGTCCTTTCAGTGATCCTTCGCCGTGGGTCCAAAGGAAGAAGATGTCGTCGATGTATCTGGTGTACAGCGTTGGTTGGAGGTCCTGTGCAGCGAAGAAGTCTTGCTCGAACTTGTGCATGAAGATGTTGGCGTATTGGGGTGCGAATTTGGTCCCCATGGCTGTTCCGTGTGTTTGGGTAAAAAAATGGTTGTCGAAGGTGAAGACATTGTGGTCAAGGATGAAGCGGATGAGTTGTAGGATGGCGTCCGGAGATTGGCTGTTGTTGGTGTTGAGTACTGAGGCTGTCGCAGCGATGCCGTCATTGTGGGGGATATTGGTGTAGAGTGCCGATACGTCCATCGTGACGAGGAGTGTTCCTGGTTCAACTGGTCCATGGGTGCTGAGTTTCTGCAAGAAGTCTGTAGTGTCGCGACAGAAGCTGGGGGTTCCCTGTACGATGGGTTTCAGGATGCCCTCGACATACCCAGAGAGGTTCTCACACAGGGTTCCGTTGCCTGATACGATAGGACGTCCGGGTGTGTTGGCTTTGTGTATCTTTGGGAGGCAGTAAAAGTCTCCTACGCGGGGAGTACGTGGGATGAGAGCGCGTAGGATGTTTTGAAGGTCTGGATCGAAGGTCTTGATCAGTCTATTGAGTTGGCGGGTGTGTTCTTTGGTCGGATCTGCGGGTAGCTGTCTGTAGTGTTCCTGGTTGTCCAGTTGTCGGTATGCTTCTTTGCAATAGTCCGTTCTGTTCTGTATGACGATGGCTACTCCTTTGTCCGCTGGTTTGATGACGATGTTGCGGTTGGTCTTGAGAGCGTGGATGGCGTTGCGTTGTGCTCGGGTGACATTCTGGACTGTCTTGTGAGTACGGCTGATGAATCTGGCGTTGATGCATTTCCTGACAGCTTGAGCATACATGTCAAGCTTAGGGCTGCGACCCTCCGGAGGGGTCCAATTTGACTCTTTCTTCCTCGGTTGTAGCACTGCGGTTCCCTCTGTCTGCTGTTCCGGATCATTGATTGTCTCATTAGGAATGTTGCTGACATCTTGGGATTTGTGGTAGTATTCCCGGATCCTCATTCTCCTGATAAATTCCTCTGTGTCCGCCGCGAGACCGATGGGGTCCATTTTGGTGGTGGGGCAGAACTTGAGCCCTAGGGCGAGAACTTCGATTTCGTCTGGTTGAAGGGTGTGGTCCGACAGGTTGACGATGGACTTGCCTGTGGTTGCAACCGTGGTACCGGGGGAGGCTTGGTTGCAGCTGGTGGTTACGCCGAGTTTCTCAAGCTTCCTGTTCTTGATGCGCATGTAGGCAGCGTAGATCCGTTGCCTCGTCTGTTTGGCGGTGTCTCGTAGCTGGTCTGCTGTGTCCTGAGCACAGGCTGAGAGCATGGACTCTATCTTGGTTTCGAGGTTGCGACGTCTGCTGTAGAGCTGGTGTACGAGATGGTTGAGGAGTGTGCGAGAGGTACGACAGCAAAGTCTCTCAGCGTAGTCTGTGTTGTATGTCGACTTGAGTGGGTTCGTGATCTGTAGTCCTTTCGGAATCTTGTCTGCTTTCTTGCATCTCTGCAAGTATTTGATGTCTGTGTCAATATGCGCGATCTTATTGGCGATTCTCTCCACTTTGAGCCGGCAGTTTGCGGTGTCAATAGAGGTCATGATGAACCGAAAGCTTGTAATTTTAAATAAATCTGTTGGACTATAACTTGGTGTTGTGCGACTTCTCATTTTTGTCCACCCCAGTCCAACGCCGGCATCTCCACTTTATAAACAGAGGCAGAGAGTACAAAAGCCAGGAAGTTATGGTGAACCTTTATAAATCACTGGTTAGGCACCAGCTGGAGTATTGTGTCCAATTCTGGGCACCACACTTTAGGAAGGATGTCAAGGCCTTGGAGAGGGTGCAGAGGAGATTTACTAGAATAGTACCAGGGATGAGGGACTTCAATAGGACCTCCCCATCTCCTGGGTCACTGCATTTTATACTTTTCTGACACAGACACCCAGTACCCATTGTCTTCGGTCCCCGCCACAAACTCCGTTCCCTGGCCACCGGCTCCATCCCTCTCCCTGGCAACTGTCTGAGGTTGAACCAGACTGTTCGCAACCTTGGTGTTGTATTTGACCCCGAGATGAGTGTCCGACCACCAGTGTTGCCTGTAAGGTCCGCGGCCGTGTGGCCACGCACTGCTCCAGGGAACCCGCACAGCCGGCTTGCTGGCATTTCAGTGTAAAAATCGCACATGCGCAGTGTTTTGAATGAGCCGTGCAGGGCCAAATAAAATTACAGGAAACATAGCCGACCACATATCCACTCCATCACCAAGACCGCCTATTTTCTCCGTAACATCATCCGACTTCACATCTGCCTCTGAAACCCTCATCCATGCCTTTCTTACCTGTAGACTTGACTATTCCAATGCTCTCCTGGCCGGCCTCCCAGATTCCACCCTCTGTAAACGCCAGCTCATCCAAAACTCTGCTGCTCGTGTCCTCACACGCACCAAGTCCCGTTCACCCATCACCCCTTTGCTCGCTGACTTACATTGGCTCCCGGTTGAGCAACACCTCAATTTTTAAAATGTAGTAACAGACTTCAGGAGGACATATACTGATTGGTGAAATGGGCAGACACATGGCAGATGAAATTTAACACAGAAGTGTGAAGTAATATACTTTGGTTGGAAGAATGAGGAAAGGCAATATAAACTAAATGGTGTTCCTTTTATTGTCCCATTACCACCTCCTTTTGCCTCGCACCATCATCCCCTTTGTCATTTAATCTCTCCTGCCTTCCACCCTATCACAGACCTTCCCTTTTGTTCTTTCCTCCCCTCCACCCTTTTCCTGCCCCTGCACTTGCTTAAAATCTCTTATTTTTTCCAGATCTGATGAAAGGTCCCAGACCTGAAACATTAACTCTGTTTCTCTCTCCACAGATGCTGCCTGACCTGCTGAGTGTTTCCAGCATTTTCTGTTTTTATAAACTAAATGGTACAATGTTAACGGAGGTGCAGGGACAGAGAGACCTGGGAGTGTGCATACAGAAATCTTTTGAAGGTGGCAGGGCAGGTTGAGAAGGCTGTTAAAAAAAATATGGGATCCTTGGCTTCATTAAAAGACATGATGTGGAGATCTGCGGGTAAGCGTTCTCCAAGGCGGCCTTCGGGATACACGACAGCGCAAAATCATAGAGCAGAAACTGATAGCCAAGTTCCGCACTCATGAGGATGGCCTCAATCGCGATATCGGGTTCATGTCACGATACAGAACATGACTTGACATCATGGCCGGTCTTTCCAGCTTTTTAAAAAAAAAACTAACACAAGAACCAAACTCAACTGCAGAGGATATGCAGCCAGCAGGTGTTTTGACACGTTGGACCCCCTGGGACACATCTCATTGTCTTGGCTGTGCTCTTAGTGTGTCTTTGATGTAGGGAAAGATTTGAATACATTTTTTCTGTGTTTATATTGTGAATTCTGGGAGATTCTCTCACAGCTACTCTACCTGAGGAAGGGGCGACAGCTCCGAAAGCTTGTAATTTTAAATAAATCTGTTGGACTATAACCTGGTGTTGTGCGACTTCTCATTTTCATTAAAAGAGGCAGAGAGTACAAAAACAAGGAAGTTATGGTGAACCTTTATAAATCACTGGTTAGGCCTCAGCTGGAGTATTGTGTCCAATTCTGGGCACCACACTTTAGGAAGGATGTCAAGGCTTTAGAGCGGGTACAGAAGAGATTTACCAGAATGGTTCCAGGGAGGAGGGACTTCTGTTATGTGGAGAGACTGGAGAAGCTGGGATTGTTGTCCTTAGAGCAGAGAAGGTTAAGGGGAGATTTGATAGAGGTGTTCAGAATTAAGAACTGTTTTGATAGAGTAAATAAGGAGAAACTTTTTCTAGTGGCAGAAGGGTCGGTAACCAGAGGACACAGATTTAAGGTGATTGTCAAAAGAACCAGAGGGGAGATGAGAATTTTTTTATGCAGCGAGTTGTTATGATCTGGAATGCACGGCCTGAAAGGATGGTGGAGGCAGATTCAAGAGAAACTTTCGAAAGGGAATTTTTTTTTTTACAGGGCTATTGGGAAAGAGCAGGGGAGTGGGACTAATTGGATAGCTCTTTAAAAGAGCCAGCACAGACAGGATGGGTCAAATGGCCTCCTATGCTGTATCATTCTATAATATCTGTGACTGATCCTGTTCCTCTCTGCCTCTGTTTAGGGAACAAAGCCGATTTGAAGGAGAGGCGCGAGGTTCCATTCGAGGAGGCCTGCAATGTGGCGGAGAAGTTTGGACTGTTGGCTGTGCTGGAGACGTCTGCCAAAGAGGCGCAGAATGTTGAGGAGGCCTTTGTGCTGATGACTCGAGAGCTGCTGGCGAGGAATGGGCTACACTTGTCCAATGAGAGCGCTCGGAGTACGCTCCACCTGGACTCCCGGCCAGTCAGTGCCACTGTGACCACTGAGAGAAACTCCTGCTCCTGTTGACCGCACTGAGCTGCGATTGGCGCAGATTTTGAACCACCCCGTATTATAGGTGGAGCCCACAACTTAGATCCTGCAACCAAACAGCGTCCAGCGTGACATGATCCTTTTCCTAGAACAGCCTGCAGGAGACATCACCGAGCGGATGGTTGAGCTGAGAGATACTAGACTGGAGCTGCGAGGGTCACCTCGATTGCTTGTTCCTCTATCTTAAACACGATGCATCTGATTAACACCTTGTCATTTCTTGGGGCTTTGCTGAAAAGCACCCTGTAAAATAAGGGTGCGACAGACTCGCTGCAGTTGCTCATGTGCCCATCGTACAGTCATTCTTTTAGAGTGAAATGTATTCCACGGAAAGTGACTGCTGCCATGACTCAGGAATCAGTGAGAGGAGGGGAGTGTTCAAATAAAGTCAGTTGGCCACCTTGTAGGGTCTTGTTTGCTTTCTTGTGTCAGCCTTGGTTTAGTGGCAGTACTCTTGCCTCTGAGTCAGAAGGTTGTGGGTTCGACAAGTTCCACTTCAGAGAATAGAGCTCATAATCTAGGCTGACACTCCAGTGCAGTGCTGCAGGAGTGCCGCACTGTCAGAGGGGCAATGCTAGGGAGCGCCGCACTGTCGGAGGGGCAGTGCTGAGGGAGCGCTGCACTGTCGGAGGGGCAGTGCTGAGGGAACGCCACACTGTCAGAGGGGCAGTACTGAGGGAGCGCTGCACTGTCGGAGAGGCAGTGCTGAGGGAGCGCTGCACTCTCGGTGGGGCAGTGCTGAGGGAACGCCGCACTGTCAGAGGGGCAGTACTGAGGGAGCGCTGCACTGTCGGAGGGGCAGTGCTGAGGGAACGCCGCACTGTCAGAGGGGCAGTACTGAGGGAGCGCCGCACCGCACTGTCGTAGGGGCAGTGTTGAGGGAGCGCCGCACTGTCGGAGGGGCAGTGCTAGGGAGCGCCGCACTGTCGGAGGGGCAGTACTGAGGGAGCGCCGCACCGCACTGTCGGAGGGGCAGTGTTGAGGGAGCGCCGCACTGTCGGAGGGGCAGTGCTAGGGAGCGCCGCACTGTCGGAGGGGCAGTGCTGAGGGAGCGCCGCACTGTTGGAGGGCCAGTGCTGAGGGAGCGCCGCACTGTCAGAGAGGCAGTGCTGAGGGAGTGCCGCACTCTCGGAGGGACTTCTGAGGGAGCGCCGCACTTCGGGGGGGGGGGTGGTGGGGAGTGCTGAGGGAGCGCCACACTGTCGGAGGGGCAGTGCTGAGGGAGCGCTGCACTGTCGGAGGGGCAGTACTGAGGGAGTGCTGCATTGTAGGAGGGGCAGTGCTGAGGGAACGCCGCACTGTCGGAGGGGCAGTACTGAGGGAGTGCTGCATTGTTGGAGGGGCAGTGCTGAGGGAGCGCCGAACTGTCGGAGGGGCAGTACTGAGGGAGCGCTGCACTGTCGGAGGGCCAGTGCTGAGGGAGCGCTGCACTGTCGGAGGGGCAGTACTGAGGGAACGCCTCACTGTCGGAGGGGCAGTACTGAGGGAGCGCCGCATTGTCGGAGGGGTAGTACTGAGGGAGCGCCGCACTGTCGGAGGGGCAGTACTGAGGGAGCGCCGCACTGTCGGAGGGGCAGTACTGAGGGAGCACTGCATTGTCGGAGGGGTAGTACTGAGGGAGCGCCGCACTGTCGGAGGGGCAGTACTGAGGGAGCGCCGCACTGTCGGAGGTGCCGTTTTTCGCATGAGACATTAAACCTCTCAGGTGGATGTAAAATTTTCCACAGCATTATTGGAATAGAGCAGGGGAGACCTCCCAGGGTCCTGGCCAATATTTATCCCTTAATCAACATAATTAAAAAAATAGATTTGCAGAGGTGACAGTGCGGCGCTGCCCCTCCAACAGGGCAGCGCTCCCTCAGTGCTGCCCCTCTGACAGTGCAGCGCTCTCTCAGTGCTGCCCCTCCGACAGTGCAGCGCTCTCTCAGTGCTGCCCCTCCGACAGTGCAGCGCTCTCTCAGTGCTGCCCCTCCGACAGTGCAGCGCTCTCTCAATACTACCTCAGTACTGCACTGGAGTGTCAGCCTAGATTATGTGCTCAAGTCTCTGGAGTGGGACTTGAACCCACGACCTTCTGACTCAGAGGCGAGAGTGCAACCAACTGAGCCACGGCTGACAATCAAATGAAAGGAGTAGAACCAGGCGAGGGGCGTCCCGCTCAGCTGGACAACAGAGGACAGGCATTGGAGAGGGGTGGTGTCAACAACCGTGTCAAACGCTACAGACAGGTCGAGCAGGATGAGGAGGGATAGTGCACCCTGGTCACAGAAGATGGTTGGGGTTGTTTCAATATTATGAAAGGGGTGGGAACCTGATTTGAGGCACAGATTTGGGAGGTGATAACATGTTCAATGACTGGAGAGGAAAGGGAAGTTAGAGATGGGGCGATAGTTTGCAAGGACAGAGGGGTTAAGGGTGTTTTTTTTTGAGGAGTTGGTGATGATGGTGGTTTTGCAGGGGAGGGGGACAGTACCTGAGGAGAGGGAACCGTTTACAATATCAGCTGGCATGGGGGCCAGGAAGGGAAGTTGGGTGGTCAGCAGTTTGGTGGGAATAGGGTCGAGAGAGCAGGAGGTGGGTCTCATGGACAAGATGAGCTCGGAGAGGGCATGACGGGAGGTAGGAGAGAAAGATGAAGGTTTGGGACTATGGTAGAGGGGAGCCTGGGGGAAGGAAGTGGCAGAGGTGGCTGAAAGGATGTGCTCAATCTTCGTGACCAAGAAGTCCATGAGGTGAGGGTGATGGGGCAGAGCAGAGTGGTTTATGATTGGTAGTGAAGCGAAGTGAAGAGTGCTATCGTTGCATTCCAGGATGATCCTGGAGTAGTGGTTGGTTTTGGCAGAGGCGAGTGAGGCCTTGGTAGTATTTGATGTGGTGCGGCCTGATCTGGTGATGGATGGTAAACCAGATACTCTCGAATACCCATCCCTGGGACTTGGGGAAGTGAAAATGGAGGAAGAGAGAAGGTGAGGGACTGAGAAAATTGATAGCTTGGGGCAAATGGAGGCCCAAAGGCAGTTCGCAACTTGGGGGATAGTTTTTCTAGGGTTGAAAACTGATGGAAATGGAGCTGGAAATGGGTAGGGAGATAAGGGAGGGGCAGCGAGGGATACAAGAAAGTGGCCTCGTCACTGACCAAGACCATGGCGTGATCAAGAGCCTCAGGAGAGGGATGGTGAGGTCGATGGGGTGACAACAAGTGAACAGGTCACGGGCTCTTCCTGCTCTGTGTGTGGGGCTCAGGACCACACTGGGTGGTCTGCTCCATTCTTAAATCTGGTAAGAAAATACAAGTTCATTTTTTTTCCTGAATCAATTTATTCTGATAATCTGTTTAAGTTATGCATGGTTACTTCGACAGTGCAGTAATACAGTATCTAAAAAAGCTGCTAAATTCCTGATGAACTAGCAGTGTCACAGAAGAATCGACAGGACCCTGGTTCCAGGTGACTCCAGGGACAAAAGGAGAATGAGGAGCCGAGACCCCAGACATTCGGGCAATGTGGAACGACTGGCTCTTCCCAGCTCCTACTCAAACGTCAGCAGAGAGCTCCTTCAGTGCCTCACTACCAACAAAAGCTTCCACTTATACAGCGCCTTTAACATAGGAAAATGTCCCGAGGCTTTTCACAGGTGTGTAATCAGACAAACATTGATCAAACGCTTGGTCAAAGAGGTGGGCTTTAAGGAGCGTCTGAATGGAGCAGAGAGGCTGAGAGGTTTAGGGAGGAAATCAGCCTGTTACACTGGACAACAATCAGCAAACCCTGATCCCTCGATTAGATTGCAGCCTGTAACTCACTCCCGGGTATCAGTTATTCTATATATAAACCCCCCGAACATATTGCAGCCTGTAACTCACTCCCGGGTGTCTGATATTCTATATATAAACCCCCCGAACATATTGCAGCCTGTAACTCACTCCCGGGTATCAGTTATTCTATATATAAATCCCCCGAACATATTGCAGCCTGTAACTCACTCCCGGGTGTCTGATATTCTATATATAAACCCCTCGAACATATTGCAGCCTGTAACTCACTCCCGGGTATGTTATTCTATATATAAACCCCCCGAACATATTGCAGCCTGTAACTCACTCCCGGGTGTCTGATATTCTATATATAAACCCCCCGAACATATTGCAGCCTGTAACTCACTCCCGGGTGTCTGATATTCTATATATAAACCCCCCGAACATATTGCAGCCTGTAACTCACTCCCGGGTATCAGTTATTCTATATATAAATCCCCCGAACATATTGCAGCCTGTAACTCACTCCCGGGTGTCTGATATTCTATATATAAACCCCTCGAACATATTGCAGCCTGTAACTCACTCCCGGGTATAGTTATTCTATATATAAACCCCCCGAACATATTGCAGCCTGTAACTCACTCCCGGGTGTCTGATATTCTATATATAAACCCCCCGAACCCCTGGATTAGATTCCAGCCTGTAGCTCACTCCCGGGTATATGTTATTCTATATATAAACCCCCCGAACCCCTGGATTAGATTCCAGCCTGTAACTCACTCCTGGGTATCTGTTATTCTATATATAAACCCCCCGAACCCCTGGGTTAGATTCCAGCCTGTAACTCACTCCCAGGTATCTGTTATTCTACATGTACCAGATGCTGATAATGAGAGTGGATGTTTATAAAGCATGGATATGCTGGGCTGTGTATATTGAGGGTTGCACACAGCTGTCTTTGTGTTACTATTGGCGCCTTGACAAGTTTTATTTTGTTGCTTTGTTCTGCTGCTCTATAACTAACGCTTGCACTTGTCACCAGCTCTCAGGCATCGTTGGTGCAGAGTGAGAGTGCATAAGGAGTGGACATGAATAAAAGAGACAAGCAGCGCCCCTGGTCCCAGTTCAGGTGATGCGGCTCTCCTTCACTGTGATTGCTGGCCTCTGTTCTCCTCTCTGAAAACAAGGTCGACGGCATCGTTCACATCCTGCACCTCGAAGGTCGGCTCCACCAGACTGGGGTCAAAGTGGAAGTCCCTGTGCCCATGGAACACAGTCTCTGTTACGCTTACACTGGGGTCACACGGCACCTCTTCATGGCGGCTGTACACCCCGGTGCACACCAGGATGGATTTGCAGCTCTCTGTGGTGCTGCCCGCCAGCTCGCCCTCTTGTACTGGACCCAGTTCGGGCCCCTCCCCCAGTACACTGCCTGCTGCCACTTTGGCTGTGACTCGCAGTTGGTGGGCATTCTGCACATAGCGATTGTACAGGTTCGCACCATAGATGTCCGTCATCGGGTTGTCCCTGTTAGAAGTAAATACACAACAGGAAAATGGACGTGAGGAACACACACGGTGAGAACAGTCAGACCCAGGAGGTCACCAGCACCCACCCAGTCACTTCATTTCATCAAACACTCCCAGGGCAGGTACAGCACGTGTTAGATACAGAGTAAAGCTCCCTCTACACTGTCCCATCAAACACTCCCAGGGGAGGTACAGCACGGGTTAGATACAGAGTAAAGCTCCCTCTACACTGTCCCATCAAACACTCCCAGGGCAGGTACAGCACGGGTTAGATACAGAGTAAAGCTCCCTCTACACTGTCCCATCAAACACTCCCAGGGGAGGTACAGCACGGGTTAGATACAGAGTAAAGCTCCCTCTACACTGTCCCATCAAACACTCCCAGGGCAGGTACAGCACGGGTTAGATACAGAGTAAAGCTCCCTCTACACTGTCCCATCAAACACTCCCAGGGGAGGTACAGCACGGGTTAGATACAGAGTAAAGCTCCCTCTACACTGTCCCATCAAACACTCCCAGGGGAGGTACAGCACGGGTTAGATACAGAGTAAAGCTCCCTCTACACTGTCCCATCAAACACTCCCAGGACAGGTACAGCACAGGTTAGATACAAGAACAACAGCAACTTTCCTTTATATAGCGCCTTTAATGAAGTAAAATGTCCCAAGACGCTTCACAGGAGCGATTATCAATCAAAATTTGACTCCGAGTCACATAAGGTGATATTAGGGCAGTTGGTCAAAGAAGTAGGTTTTAAGGAGCGTCTTAAAGGTAGAGAGGCGGAGAGGTTTAGGGAGGCTCTTTTCTCCAGAAGAGAAGACTCGGCAGCTGAAAGCACGGCCGCCAATGGTGCAGCGATTAAAATCAGGGATGCGCAAGAAGCCAGAATTGGAGGAGCGCAGATAGGCTGTGGTGCTGGAGGAGGTTACTGCGATAGGGAGTGGCGAGGCCATGGAGGGATTTGAAAACAAGGATGAGAATTTTAAAATCGAGGTGTGGCTGAACTGGGAGCCAATGTAGGTCAGCGAGCACAGCAGAGTTTTGGATGAGCTTAAGTTAGTGGTGGGTGGAATCTGGGAGGCCGGCCAGGAGAGCATTGGAATAGTCAAGTCTACAGGTAAGAAAGGCATGGATGAGGGTTTCAGAGGCAGATGTGAAGTCGGAAGATGTTACGGAGAAAATAGGCGGTCTTGGTGATGGAGTGGATATGTGGTCGGCTATGTTTCCTGTAATTTTATTTGGCCCTGCACGGCTCATTCAAAACACTGCGCATGTGCGATTTTTACACTGAAATGCCAGCAAGCCGGCTGTGCGGGTTCCCTGGAGCAGTGCGTGGCCACACGGCCGCGGACCTTACAGGCAACACTGGTGGTCGGACACTCATCTCGGGGTCAAATACAACACCAAGGTTGCGAACAGTCTGGTTCAACCTCAGACAGTTGCCAGGGAGAGGGATGGAGCCGGTGGCCAGGGAACGGAGTTTGTGGCGGGGACCGAAGACAATGGGTACTGGGTGTCTGTGTCAGAAAAGTATAAAATGCAGTGACCCAGGAGATGGGGAGGTCCTATTGAAGTCCCTCATCCCTGGTACTATTCTAGTAAATCTCCTCTGCACCCTCTCCAAGGCCTTGACATCCTTCCTAAAGTGTGGTGCCCAGAATTGGACACAATACTCCAGCTGGTGCCTAACCAGTGATTTATAAAGGTTCACCATAACTTCCTGGCTTTTGTACTCTCTGCCTCTGTTTATAAAGCCAAGGATCCCATTTGCTTTTTAACAGCCTTCTCAACTTGTCCTGCCACCTTCAAAGATTTGTGTACGTACACCCCCTGGTCTCTCTGTTCCTGCTCCCCCTTTAAAATTGTACCATTTTGTTTATATTGCCTCTCCTCATTCTTCCTTCCAAAATGCATTACTTCACACTTCTCTGCATTAAATTTCATCTGCCATGTGTCTGCCCATTTTACCAGTCTGACAATGTCCTCCTGAAGTCTGTTACTATCCTCCTCGCTCATTACTACATTTCTGAGTTTAGTGTCATCTGCAAACTTTGAACTTATGCCCCCGTATACCCAAGTCCTGTCACTAATAGAAATCAAAATTTTATATATATATTATATTTATAGCACAGAAACAGGCCATTCAGCCCAACACGTCTAAGCTGGTTTTTATTCTCCACGTGACCCTCCTCCCACCTTATTTTATCTAACCCTATCAACAGATCCTTTTATTCTTTTCTCCCTCATGTATTTACCTATCTTCCCTTAAATGCATCTACGCTATTCCCCTCAACCACTCCCTGTGGTAGCGAGTTCCACATTCTCACCACTCTCTGGGTAAAGAAGTTTCCCCTGAATTCCCGATTGGATTTATTCGTGACTATCTTATATTTATGGCCCCTAGTTTTGGTCTCCCCCACAAGTGGAAACATCTTCTCTAAGTCTACTCTATCAAACCCCTTTCATTATCTTCAAGACATCGATCAGGTCATCCCTTAGTCTTCTCTTCTGGAGAAAAGAGCCTCAGTCTGTTCAGTCTTTCCTGATAGGTAGAACCTCTCAGCTCTGGTATCATCCTTGTCAATCTTTTTTGCACCTTCTCCTCTATATCCTTTTTATAACATGGAGACCTGAACTGCGCACAGTACTCCAACTATGGTCTAACCAAGGATCTATATAAGTTCTATATAACTTTTCTGCTTTTGAATTCTATTCCTCTAGAAATTAATCCTAGTGCTTTGTTTGTACTTTTGATAGTTTTGTTAACCTGTGTTGCTACTTTTAATGATATGTATATCTGTACCCCCAGATCCCTTTGCTCCTCTACCCCATTTAGACACTGATTTTCCAAGGAGTATGTGGCCTCCTTATTTCTCCTCCCAAAATGCACCACCTCACACTTATCTATATTGAAATTCATTTGCCATTTACAGGCCCATTCTGCAAGTTTGTTAACGTCTTTTCTATTTTATTGCATTCTTCATCAGTATTCACACAAAGTGTAGCGGAAATGTGGAACTCTCTCCGCTAAAATGCTGTTGAAGCTGGGGGTCAATTGAAAATTTCAAAAGTGAGATTGATAGATTTTTTTTAGGGTATTAAAAGTTATGGAGCCAAGGCGGGTAAATGGAGTTAAGATACAGATCAGCCATGATCTAGTTGAATGGCGGAATAGGCTTGAATGGCCTACTCCTGTTCCTATGTGTTAACTTTACCCCCCAATTTGGTCTCGCCTGCAAATTTTGAAATTGTACTTCCGATTCCCAAGTCCAAATCATTTATGTAAATGCTGAATAGCAGTGGTCCCAGCACCGCTTCCCACCTTCCGTCAGTCTGAGTAACGACCTTTAACCCCTACTCCCTCTTTTCTGTTCTGTAGCCAGCTAGTTATCCATTCTGTTACTTATCCACTGACTCTACATGCTCTGAGTTTAATCATGAGTCTTCTATGCAGTACCTTATCGAAGGCCTTTTGAAAGTCCATGTATATTACATTTACTACATTACCCTTATCTACTCTTTCTGTTACTTCTTCAAATAATTCAATAAGGTTGGTCAAGCATAACCTTCCATTATGAAATCTGTGCTGACTACTATATTTTTGGTTTCTAGATGTTTTCATTGACATCTTTGAGTAAAGATTTCATTATCTTTCCAACCACTGACGTTAAGCTAACTGGTCTATAGTTCCCTGGACTTGTTCTATCTCCCTTTTTAAACATAGGAATAACATTAGCTGTCCGCCAGACCTCTGGCACTATTCCCTTCTCAATTAATTTTTATAAATATATATATATATAGTGCTGCTGCTTTCTCTTCCCTAACTTCTTTTAGTGTGTGCGGATGCAATATATCCAGACCAGGGGTTTTATTCTCTCCAAGTTTGATTAGTTTATCAATTATCTCCCTCCATAACATCTTAAATGTCTTTATACCTTTTTTGATCTCTTCTTCTAATGTCATCTCCACCCTGTTAGTCTCCCTGGTAAATACTGAGGCAAAGTAACTATTCAATATTTCTGCCATTTCACTGTCACTGAGTTTGCCTTAGTGGCCCTATCCCTATCCTGATTTTCCTTCTGTTATTTAGGTGTCTGTAGAATACTTTACTATTTCTTTTATACTGACTGATAATTTAATTTTGTAGTTCCTCTTTGCTTTCCGAATTGTTATTCTGACTTCTTTCCTAACCTCTGCGCATTCCCCATTGGCATCCTCTGTTGTCTATGTGTACTTTATCTTTAGTTTCAATTTTATCCTTACCTCCTTATTCAACTTTAGTGTTCCATTATTGGCTCGGTTGTTTTTGTTTTTTAACAGAATATATTTCTCCTGAACTGTATTGATCACCTTTTTTTAAGTATTTCCCACTGCTGTTCTATCTCTTTGTCTGTCAATGTATTTTCCAGTTTACCTTCTATAGTTCCATTCTCATCTCCTCAAAGTTAGCCTTTTTCCCCAATTTATTACCTTGGTCTTTGTCTTACTTATGCCAATTCTCAATCTTTATTTTAAACATGCTTATGTTGTGATCGCTATTGCCTAGATGTTCCCCTACGCTTATTTCTCTTATCTGCTCTGGTTCATTTCCCATTACGTGATGCAGCAGTGATTAAAGGTGCTGCATCTGAATGCACAAAGCATTCAAAACAAGATAGACAAATTAATGGCACAAATAGAGATAAATGGGTTTGATCTAATAGCCATGTGGTTGCATGGTGACCAAGGTTGGGAACTAAATATTGCAGGGCAGTTGACGTTTCGAAAAGATAGACAAAATGGAAAAGGAGGGTGAGGGGGTAGTCCTGATAATAAAAGATGACATAAGGACAGTAGTGAGGAAGGATTTTGGCTCGGAAGAACAGGAAGTAGAATCAGCATGAGTGGAAATAGGCAATAAAAAGGCGCAGAAAACACTGGTAGTATTAGTTCATAGGCCTCCTAACAGTAGCTATACTGTTGGACAGAGTATTAATCGGTCTGTAGAATACTCCCATTAGCATGATCGATCCCTTCTTATCCTTTATCTCAATCCATATGAATTCTGTTTCTATTAGTTATGTCCTTTTTTCTACTGCCATTATGTTATCTCTAATTAGTATAGCTACCCCACCTCCTTCTTCATTCCCTATCGTTTCAAAATACATTATACCCTGCAATATTTAACTGCCAATCCTGTTCTTTATGTAGCCATGTTTCAGTTATCCCTATGACATCTGGTTCCTCTCTGAATTATTGCCTCCAATTACCTCCGATTTGCTTCAGATGCTGTGTACATTGCTGTACAGGCAATTACATTTTTTATTCAGCGTTCCTCTCGCTTTATTTTTAACAGTTATTTTGTACATATGTTCTATAACTGTATCTGTTCCCTGATGGTTTATGTTACCCTTATTCCTTACCTTAATCAGACATTTACTCTCATCTCCTATTTCTTTTATCTTCAGGTTTCTGCTTTTTCCACCAGATCCCTCCCCCATTTTACTAGTTTAAAGTCTTATCCACATCCTTATTTATCCTTTTACACCAGGACTCTGGTCCTATTCAGGTGCAGCCCGTTCCAGTGGTACAGCTCCTTTCTGTCCCAGTATTGGTGCCAGTGTCCCATGAAATGGAACCACTCCTTCCCACACCAGTCTAGGAGATGGGAAGGTCCTATTGGTGATTTTACCCAAGAGATGGGGAGGTCCTATTGGTGATTTTACCCAAGAGATAGGGAGGTTCTATTGTGATGTGACTCAGGAGTTAGCTGGTGGGAGATTTTTTTTCAGGAAAACGGTAAGACAGACTGGTGGAAATAATCAAAGCCAGTAGTGTTGCTTTCATCAGGAAGGCAGAGGGTGTCGCCCCTGTGACTCAGTGGGGAAATGCACTGCAGGCATGTTGCTGAGCCACAGACCAGGAAGGTCCTGACTTTGATCCCTCGTCTGTGTTGAGTTAAGGGATCTGAGATGGAGCAGGTGTGGGGTAATTCTAACTGCCCTCAGACCCCTGGGTGAGGAGTGTTCCTCATTCCGTGACTCCTCATGGAAGGAGCATGTGTTTGAAAGTGGGGATTGGGCTTGGCTCTCGCCCTCCACTGTCAGACAGCTTCATGGTCACATGGCAGAGGTGGTGGAGGGACACGGGATCCTACAGCCTGCAGGAGAGGGAGGTTAAAAGACATAAAATGCCTTGTTTAAACATACCCAATAGCGTAAAGTCGGCAGACAGGAGCACCCCATCCCCTGCTCTCACCCAGCTTACGGACCAGGCAGTCGGCATAGTTGTACGTGATAATACTGGGTTTGCCGATCAGGGCCTTGTACTTCAAGTCCTTCCCGGTGATCTTCTTGTAAATATTCTCCAGACACACCAGGAAGGTGCCATGGCCGAACCTACAAATGAAAATTGCTGGATGAATTTTTGGTGTTTAGTGCTCGAGATCTCAGGCTGTACTCACTGCCGGGTGTAAACTCTGCTCTCAGTCCCCCTGCACTGAGACAACACGATGTGGCACAAACATACCCTGGATGCAATGTTCCCGCAAAGCTTCGTGCGCGGCCTCGAAGTGATCTGCAAGGTTCCGCACGGGCTGCTCACCGACATTACACTGTAAATACCGCGCATGCACAGAAATTTAAAGGGACCGCGTATTAAAACAGGCCGTGCAGGACAAAGCGCAGCTTCCAGGGAACATAGTCTGCATGGTGTCTTCAGTTTCTGCTTACTTTTAACTGCATGTTTACTTGCGTGGGAGACTTCTACTGCCTCCCAAAGATACACAAAGCCAACACACCCGGACGTCCTATCGTATCAGGCAACGGAACCCTGTGTGAGAACCTCTCTGGGTACGTCGAGGGCATCCTGAAACCCATCGTACAGGGAACCCCCAGCTTCTGTCGCGACACTACAGACTTCTTGCAGAAACTCAGCACCCATGGACCAGTTGAACCAGGAACACTCCTCGCCATGATGGACGTATCGGCACTCTACACCAGTATCCCCCACGATGACGGCATCGCTGCGACAGCCTCAGTACTCAACACCAACAACAGCCAATCTCCAGACGCCATCCTACAACTCATCTGCTTCATCCTTGACCACAATGTCTTCACCTTCGACAACCATTTTTTTACCCAAACACACGGAACAGCCATGGGGACCAAATTCGCACCCCAATACGCCAACATCTTCATGCACAAGTTCGAGCAAGACTTATTTGCTGCACAGGACCTCCAACCAACGCTGTACACCAGATACATCTACGACATCTTCTTCCTTTGGACCCAAGGCGAAGGATCACTGAAAGGACTACACGATAACATCAACAGGTTCCATCCCACCATCAAACTCACCATGGACTACTCCTCAGAATTGGTTTCATTCTTGGACACACGAATCTCCATCAAAGACGGACACCTCAGCACTTCACTCTACCGCAAGCCCACGGACAACCTCACGATGCTCCACTTCTCCAGCTTCCACCCTAACAATGTTAAAGAAGCCATCCCCTATGGACAAGCCCTGCGAATACACAGGATCTGCTCAGACAAGGAGGAACGCGATGGACACCTACGGACACTGAAAGACGCCCTCGTAAGAACGGGATATGACGCTCGACTCGTCGATCGACAGTTCCGACGGGCCACAGCGAAAAATCGCATAGACCTCCTCAGAAGGCGAACACGGGACACAACCAACAGAGTACCCTTCGTCGTCCAGTACTTCCCCGGAGCGGAGAAACTACGCCATGTTCTTCGCAGCCTTCAACATGTCATCGATGACGACGAACACCTTGCTAAGGCCATCCCCACGCCTCCACTACTCGCCTTCAAGCAGCCGCCTAACCTCAAAAGTACCATCGTTCGCAGCAAATTACCCCGCTGTCAGGAGAACAGCGACCACGACACCACACAACCCTGCCACAGCAACCTCTGCAAGACATGCCAGATCATCAACACAGATACCATCATCACACGTGAGGACACTACCCACCAGGTACATGGTACATACTCATGTGACTCGGCCAACGTTGTCTACCTCATACGTTGCAGGAAAGAATGCACCGTGGCATGGTACATCGGCGAGACCATGCAGACACTGCGACAACATATGAACGGACACCGCGCAACAATCGCCAGGCAGGAGTGTTCCCTCCCAGTCGGGGAACACTTCAGCAGTCAAGGACATTCAGCCTCGGATCTTCGGGTAAGCGTTCTCCAAGGCGGCCTTCGAGACACACGACAACGCAAAATCATCGAGCAGAAACTGATAGCCAAGTTCCGCACCCATGAGAACGGCCTCAACCGGGATCTTGGGTTCATGTCACGCTACAGAACGTGACTCGACATCGTTGTCTGGTTCACAGGTGTGACTTCCAGTTTTTAAAAAAAAGTTAAAAGCTTAACTGCAGACGGCAGCATTTGACACGTTGGACCCCCTGTGACCCACCTCATTGTCTTAGCTGTACTCTGCTGTGTCTTTGATGTAATGGCTCCCTGACGGATTGTATCTCTGCAGACACATTGTTCTCTGTCTATATATACTTTGTAATCGATTTGTATTCCCTCACTGTACCTGAAGAAGGAGCAGCGCTCCGAAAGCTTGTAATTTCAAATAAAACTGTTGGACTATAACCTGGTGTTGTGCGACTTCTCATTTTTGTCCACCCCAGTCCAACACCGGCATCTCCGCATCATGTTTACTTGTAGGCCAGCAGTTGTGCTGAGTAATGAGATTGCTGTGACCTTGTGAGGAGTACTACAGTGCTGTAAGATTGGCTTGTTGGACTGTTCCGGACTCCTGGTGGGGGGGGGAACCCTGGACCTGAAATTGACTTCCGCCCCCTGCAGCAGCGCCGGTCGAAACACCGACAGCTGCAGGAGGCGCGCATCGGGCGGACGGCCGCTTCGGGGGCGATGATTAAAGGCGAGGTGGCCGAGGTAAGTGGAAAAAAAAACTTACCTTTCCTGTTCTAGTTTTTTTCGCGGTTTCCTGCCCGCGATCGATCAGCCCTGCGCTCTGCTTGATCGCGCGGGATCGCGGCTGCCTTGGTGGCCCAGGTAGGTACTTTTTAAATTGCAGAGCCTGCAGCGATGGCCCTTCCCTTTAAGGGAGGGAAGGAGCCTTTGAATGCTGCACGGCCCAGTGTGCAGCCCTGCTGAAGTCTCCGCCCCGCTCTCCGACGTTAGCCCCAAGAAGGAAGTGGAGTGCTTGATTTAGCGCTCCATTTCTCTCTTGGGGCGGTAAAACTCAATTTCGCGGTCGGGCGCTAAAGTTAGCGCCCCAAAATGGTCAATACTGAATTTCCCCCCCCTGGTGTTGGGATCCCTATACTGCCAGCTGCTGTCATTCTATTTGTGAATAAACCTGCTCGACAAGTTACTAAAAGCGCCTGACGTGTTAAATATGATCTGCCTTGTGAAGTGGTGAGAGGTGCTGTAATGCTAAATACAGTGAGCAGCAAGTTAACAATAAACAGGCAGATGGTTTGCCCTGCAGTGAGCCATACCCAGATACCGAGTGTGTCAGGCCAGCCCACGTGAGCTGCAGTTTGTGCTGACGAGTAAAACCTATTGAGAGAAGGAGTTAATTCCCCTCACTTGAGACACTTGCCTCCTCCTGAACTGAATGGCACTGAATAGTGAGGCCCAAAATCCCACTGCTGAGCCACCAGCTAAAGGTGACTCTGGGCACGTTGAGGCTGTAATGGAGGAGTAGGAATTTAAAAAATCATTCATCATTCTTGGGATGTGGTTGTTGCTGACAAGGCTGACATTTATTGCCCATCCCCAGTTGCCCTGAGAAGGTTGTGGTGGGCCTTCTTCAACCGCTGGTAGATGCTTGATAGGCCACTTCAGAAGGCAGTTAAGAGAACCATGTTGGTGTAAAAATAAGCAGAGTGGGTCAGGAAGGGATAGAGAGGTTAACAAAGGTAACAGGGCATTAGTGACTAAGGTGACATCAGGGAAAAATAGAAAAAAGTTAAAGCTAACAGCACTATGGGGGAGAGATTTGGTATCGCCCCGTTTGGGGCGCTAAAACTTTAAAAGTTGAAAAATTAGCGCCAGATGTTAATTATTCTCGCCTCCTGTGAAGTTCAGTTTTAGCGCTTCAAGAGGGAAGTGGAGCTAAATCAAGCGCTAAACACTTCTCTTGGGGTGCTAAAGTCCGAGAGCGCGGCAGTAGCGGCAGAACGCTAAACAATTTCAAGTTCATTGTAAACGCCACTCTTTCATCACAGAGGCTGCTTCCCTCGCTTAAAGGGAAGGGCCAATGATGCTGCACACGCTCGTTGTCGTCAGTTCTGTTTTGCAAGGCGACCTGGGCGACTGCCATTACAGCCCCAAACACTCTCACAAAGTGGAGGGCTTGGACATCTTGCACCAATGAAAAATTAAAAACTTTGCACAGGCACCAGACTGGTGCAAATAATAAAGGTTGCGCTAGCTGAAAAGCATTCCCTTTAATTACCGCTCCCGAAGCGGCCGGCCGAGTTCACAACGCCTCCTCTTGCTGGCGTTGTCGGCATGAGGTGATAAAGCAAGGGGCGCGAGTGAATTTTCCATCCAGGGCGATAATGGGGTGCTGCGCACTTTATGACGTCACGATCTGCGAGGTGCTAGAGGCCCAGGCGCTAAGAGTTAGTGCCAGCGCTAAACTGGCACTGAAGTTCGCGGGCATCGTTGCATTAGCCGCGCCCGGGCGCTAACCCCTTAGGCACTAACGGGAGCCACTATCATACCGAATTTCTAGCCCGAAATCTGAATGCGCAAAGCATTCGCAACAAAATAGATGAATTAATAGCACAGATAGAAATAAATGGGTTTGATCTTATAGCCATTATGGAGACATGGTTGCAGAGTGACCAAGGTTGGGAACTAAGTATTCCAGGATACTGAACCTTGAGAAGAGATAGGCAAAATGGAAGAGTGGGGGTAGCCCTGATAATAAATAATGGGACAAAGACAGTCGAGAAAGGATCTTAGCTCAGAAAAACAAGAATCATTTTGGGTGGAGCTAAGAAACAAGGGGCAGAAAACACTGGTGGGAGTAGTTTATCGGCCTCCTAAGAGTAGTTGTAGTGTCGGGCGTAGTATAAATCAGGAAATTAGAGGTGCTTGTAACAAGGGTAATACAGTAATCATGGGGGACTTTCATTTTCATACAGTCTGGGCAAACCAGATTTGCAGTAATAGTGTGGAGGACAAGTTCATGGAATACATTGAGGATAGTTTTCAAGATCAGAATGTCAAGGAACCAACTAAGGAACAGGTTATTTTAGATCGAGTATTGTGCAATGAGACAGGATTAATTAATACAAAAGCAAAATACTGCGGATGCTGGAAATCTAAAATAAAAACAGAAAATGCTGGAAATACTCAGCAGGTCAGGCAGCATCTGTGGAGAGAGAAACAGAGTTAACGTTTCAGGTCGATGACCCTTCGTCAGAACTGGAAAAAGCTGGAGATGGAACAGGTTTTTAAGCAAGTGCAGGGGCAGGGAAAGGGGGAGGGGAGGAAAGAACAAAAGGGAAGGTCTGTGATAGGATGGAAGGGAGGAGAGATTAAGAGACAAAAGGGATGATGGTGCAAGGCAAAAGGAGATGGTAATGGGACAAGTTAAGAAACAAAAGATGGCTCTAGATGAAGTGTAAATGGCAATGGCAGAATGAAAGACAGCTGGCATGTGAGAGAGAGAGGAAAAAAGAAATGAAAAAAAAGATAGGGGCAGGGATTATAGACTAAAATTGTTGAACTCGATGTTGAGTCCAGAAGGCTGTAAAGTGGCCAATCGAAAGATGAGGTGCTGTTCCTCGAGCTTACGTTGAGCTTCATTGGAACAGTGTAATAGGTCGAGGACGGTGAGGTCTGAGTGTGAGTGGAGCGGAGAATTAAAGTGACAGGCGAACGGAAGCTCGGGGTCCCCCTTACGGACCGAACGGAGGTGTTCCGGAAAGCGATCACCCAATTTGAGTTTGGTCTCCCCAATGTAGAGGAGACCACATCGTGAGCAGCGAAAACAGTATACTAAATTGTAAGAAGTACAAGTAAATCGCTGTTTCACCTGGAAGGAGTGTTTGGGGTCCTGGACAGTGGGAAGGGAGGAGGTAAAAGGGCAGGTGTTGCATCTCCTGCGCTTGCACGTGAAGGTACCGTGGGGAGGGGAGGGGCTGTTAGGGGCGATAGAGGAGTGGACCAGGGTGTCGTGGAGGGAGCGATCCCTTCGTAATGTTGAAAGGGGAAGGGAAGATGTGTTTGGTGGTGGGATCAGGCTGGAGGTGGCGGAAATGGTCCGATGATCCGCTGAATGGTCGGTTCGCCAAACAACAACAACACCACTCTTGTCAGCAGGTTTAATGACAATGTTGGGGTTGGATCTGAGAGAATGGAATGTTGCAAGTTCAGAACGTAAGCTCGAGGAACAGCACCTCATCTTTCGATTAGGCACTTTACAGCCTTCTGGACTCAACATTGTCATAAACCTGCTGACAAGGGTGGTGCTGTTGTTTGTCAAACCGACCTCTACCTAGCGGAGGCTGAACACCAACTCTCCGACATCTCCTCCTACCTCTCCCTGGACCTCTTCCTTACTGCCGAACATCAAGCCACCGTTTCCAAGACTGTAACTGATCTCATCTCCTCTGGAGACCATCCCACCCCAAAATACTCACTCCCCATCCCAAAATACTCACTCCCCATCCCAAAATACTCACTCCCCATCCCAAAATACTCACTCCCCATCCAAAATATTCACTCCCCATCCCAAAATACTCACTCCCCATCCCAAAATACTCACTCCCCATCCCAAAATACTCACTCCCCATCCCAAAATATTCACTCCCCATCCCAAAATACTCACTCCCCATCCCAAAATACTCACTCCCCATCCCAAAATACTCACTCCCATCCCAAAATACTCACTCCCCATCCCAAAATACTCACTCCCCATCCCAAAATACTCACTCCCCATCCCAAAATACTCACTCCCCATCCCAAAATACTCACTCCCCATCCCAAAATACTCACTCCCCATCCCAAAATACTCACTCCCCATCCCAAAATACTCACTCCCCATCCCAAAATACTCACTCCCCATCCCAAAATACTCACTCCCCATCCCAAAATACTCACTCCCCATCCCAAAATACTCACTCCCCATCCCAAAATACTCACTCCCCATCCCAAAATACTCACTCCCCATCCCAAAATACTCACTCCCCATCCCAAAATACTCACTCCCCATCCCAAAATACTCACTCCCCATCCCAAAATACTCACTCCCCATCCCAAAATACTCACTCCCCATCCCAAAATACTCACTCCCCATCCCAAAATACTCACTCCCCATCCCAAAATACTCACTCCCCATCCCAAAATACTCACTCCCCATCCCAAAATACTCACTCCCCATCCCAAAATACTCACTCCCCATCCCAAAATACTCACATCCCATCCCAAAATACTCACTCCCCATCCCAAAATACTCACTCCCCATCCCAAAATACTCACTCCCCATCCCAAAATAC
>JASTWF010002470.1:0-25941 GCA_030390025.1 Squalus acanthias | reverse complement strand
TCCCCCTCCCTCCCTCTCTTCCCCCCTCCCTCCCTCTCTTCCCCCCTCCCTCCCTCTCTCCCCCCCTCCCTCCCTCTCTTCCTCCCTCCCTCCCTCTCTTCCCCCCTCCCTCCCTCTCTCCCCCCACCCCCTTCTCTCTCTCTTGCCTCTGCTCCCCCCCTCAGAGCGGTGCTTGAGATTCCACACATTCCTCTTCACTTCTCGTTACGTGTTTGAATCGGCGGGTTATTGGGATTAAGCAAAAAGTAATTGCCTGCGCTCAACTGGTGAAAGTAAACCACCTCCTACAGACTGGGAGACATTCCATCCAGCAAATTCCTTTCAGCCCCACGACTGGCCTGAATGTCGAAAGTATTTGACGTTGTCTGAAGACTCGAGCCTTGCACGTCAATGTATGATGCTTTGTTTGGGCACAATACCGATTGCTATATGTAAGTCTTTCACAATTTGGGCCGAAACTAAGAGGGGGTATTCTGCACCTTCCAACAAAAGGCTTGGGTCTCCCACGTTCTGGCTGCACTCGAACATGAATGAGGGATTGTCTGGGTTTTGCTCCCTGACTGAATGGGCTCCCTGCTTATTTTACTGAATTGCTCCATTGCACAACTGAAATGTCATAAATACTGTATTAGATTTGATTTAAATTCTTCAGAGCCCAAGGATGTCTGAAGCTCTCGCCGTCAACAGTGACGATTATAAAATGTACATAACCTGAAGGGTGAGTTCACTGGAAGGTGACGGTCGGGGGGGGGTCATTGCTTTACTTGACCGAATAAGTCAAATATTCCCCTTGTATTTCACGGGGATTCGGGGATTTTATTCAGCAAGTGCCTTGGGGATCTTGTTTCCATTATTGCCAAAATCTTTCCCAACCCCTCCCCCCCAAAAAACCCTGGGACCTGAGAATCATGGAATCTTACAGCCTGGGAGACCCAAGCTCAAGGGAGCAGATACCCATTCAGTCCCATTCCCTCCTCGTGTTCTTTTTTATCTGGCAAGTATTCGTCCACTGCCCTTTTAGAAGCTATTACAGGATCTCGCGCGCACCAACAATCTCCTCTCTTGGTTTTCACGCCTGCGCCCTCCATGTTGTACATTGTTGAATTTGGGGAATGCTGCCCGATCGGTTCCTATTAAATACCAGCTGATGCTTAGAACAGTTGAAGCCCTGTTCGAAACGATCAGAGACGTGAAATTTCATTTCAGTCCCTTGTTCGGATGCAGGTCTGTCACTTCGGCCTGACTCATAATTGGGGTCAGCCCGTGGCTCAGTGGGCAGCCCTCTCACCTCGGAGTCAGAAGGCCGTGAGTTCATGGTCCCACTCCAGAGACTTGAGCGCAAAGATCTAGGCCGACACTCCGGCGCAGTGCCGAGGGAGTGCCGCACTGTCACAGGCGTCTTTCGGATGAGACAACCACAACAGCAACTTGTATTTATATAGCGCCTTTAACGTAGTAAAACGTCCCAAGGCGCTGCACAGGAGTATTTTAAGACAAAAAATTTGACACCGATCCACATAAGGATAAATTAGGGCAGGTGACCAAAAGCTTGGTCAAAGAGGGAGGTTTTAAGGAGCGTCTTAAAGGAGGAGAGAGAGGCGGAGAGGTTCAGGGAGGGAATTCCAGAGCTTAGGGCCCAGGCAACAGGAGGCACGGCCGCCAATGGCTGAGCGATTATAATCGGGGATGCTCAAGAGGGCAGAATTAGAGGAGCGCAGATATCTCGGGGGGTCGTAGGGCTGGAGGAGATTACAGAGATAGGGAAGGGGCGAGGCCATGGAGGGAGTTGAAAACAAGGATGATAATTTTGAAATCGAGGCGCTGCTTAACCGGGAGCCAATGTAGGTCAGCGAGCACAGGGGAGATGGGCGAACGGGACTTGGTGCGAGTTAGGACACGGGCAGCCGAGTTTTGGATGACCTGAAGTTTGCGTAGGGTGGAATGTGGGAGGCTGTTCATTTTTAAAGGTTAAACGTTTTAGACGTTAAACCGAGGCCCCATCTGCTCTCTCAGGTGGATGTAAAAGATTCCACGGCCACTATTTCGGAGAAGAGCAGGGGCAGTTCTCCCCGGTGTCCTGGGGCCAATATTTATCCCTCAATCAACATCACTAAAAAAAACAGATTATCCGGTCATTATCACATTGCTGTCTGCGGGAGCTTGCTGTGCGCAAATTGGCTGCCGCGTTTCCCACATTACAACAGTGACCGCACTTCAAGAAAGAACTTAATTGGCTGTAAAGCGCTTTGGGACGTCCGGTGGCCGTGAAAGGCGCTATAGAAATGCAAGTCTTTCTCTCCTCTTGGTGTCACACCTTAAGCAGAATTGAGCAGAATGTGGCAGAAGTCAGTTCCATAAATAAATTGTTTATTTTTATCTTAAAAAAATTAAATCTATGTACATTTCATTCCAGTATGACATTTTTTTTGTACCTCAATAGAATTTGCTACACTTTTGATAAATAATGCAACATTCGATGGCTATATTGCAGGATTTAACATCACTGATTCTGTTTGCTGTGCTATGCGTATTGACAGCTATAGCTTTAACACAGTTGGTTGCCAGCTGCCACATCACATGAGCTCTTCAGCTCACCCAAGGAAATATTGTGACCCACAGGCGGGTTGTGTAAGCAAACCAACGCACTTTCCTTACACGGGAACTCTGAGCATTATTACATTTTTCCAATTACAACCATGTTTTCACACAAGCACTTGATAAAAAGACAATACACTGCTAAGAATACACGATAAGACATTATTATAATACAAATATACATCGTTTTGTTACAAATGGAACAAAAAGTAGGAAAAAGTATGCTCCAAAATGAAGCTATTTCCTCGCTCCAATAAATTGAAGCTTTCATTTAAACCGTGAGGGTTCAACCTTCCCTCAGTCTCAGCTGCCACAAGGGCAATGCTGCACAGTGCACATAGGTATAGCTACAGTATAACAACAGTCATGGCCCCCCCCCTCCCCGGTCCCTTTTCATGTTGCTGCATGTACGGTAGTGTAAAGTTTTTTTTCAAAAATCCAACTACACAATAGCCCCTTCAAAAACCCCAGTCTTCTCAAAAACATTCACCGATCCCAACACTGCGCTGTAACCGATAGGGTGTTTGGCGGGGTGGGGTGCGGGGGGGGGAAAAGCTGGGGCCAGTGCAAAACGTCATGTAGTTATGATTTATGCTGGTTATTCATATAACCGTGACAATTATCTGTCTCTTTCAAAGCAAAAAAAGAGAAAAGAAATAAATCCTGCCCCTTTAAGAGCTGTGTTGCCGTGCCAGTTGGATCGCGTCCCTTTCTAATTCATCGTGCCGATCGATTCTTCCTCCGTCTCTGCTCCCCCTTCCCCCCCCACCCCACACAGTTTGTCAATCTAGGAACTTGTGAATGTCATTGTGCAACATGACATAAGGGTTGGAGGCCTCGTTGTGATGGGGGCAGTTGTAGTGGCATCGGCAGGATTGAATCATCATCATGTTCTTGGTGAAGGTCTCCCCATCCTCGCAGCGGAAACGAACCCGCACAGTTCGGGTCTGTTGGGGGGTGCAGCAACGCCCATCGACGCACGAGCCACAGTGCTTGGAACGGTATCTCTTCACACTGGCACAGCCGGCGTAGGTAAAGTGCACCGCTGTGCTGGATTTTTTGGTCCTGTAGCACTTCTTTCCTTTCTGAGGGAGGTGAATAAGAGAAAAAACATGATCAGCAAATGTGCGGATTTGTTATAGAACGGAGCTACTTGAGCATCATGGAATCAGAGCGCGCATGTTTGCTCAGCAAGCAAGGGATGGGAGGATGGGGGGGAGGATGGTGAAGCAGGGCTTACTTTGAGGTTAGCAAACGTTGGCTGGTCGCAAGGTCGGAGGTCGCAGATTCTTGACTCTTTCCGAAGCTTGCAGTCAGGGTTGTCATTGGTGACTCTTGTGGAGATGCCTATCCCACAGGTCCTGGAGCACTGGGACCAGTCCGTTGTCTGAACAAAACACTTGGGTCTCCAAGCTGAAACGGAAAAAAAAATGGAAGGAAGACCGTTTAGAAAGTGGAAAGAAACAATGCTGGTTTATGAGGCCGTTTTTACAGAACGGCCTCCGAGTTCAATAGCTTGGAAATGCAAGGTTATTTTTGCCCTCTTGCCTGGTTTGCGGTTAAAGTTTACATAAGAAAGGCTTGTACAGTCGGGTTATTGAAAGGCATCAGTTCCAGTTCATAACGTCTGGCACTTTTCCAAAACCTCACCAACTTGTAAGAGAATTAAGCCTAACATGGCGCCTCTTGATGATGTCAGTCCTGATGCTGGTTCAACATGTGCATGAGGATTTTTCACCCCTTTTTAAGCCAGAATTTCCTGAAGTAGATGATGGTTAAGAGTTCATTTAACAAGACCGAGGTTTACAGTAGGCAGTGAACATTGGCGATACACCTCTTGGGAGTATCAATGCGTGCCTGTAAACGGCAGCAAAATGGATGAAGCTGAGAACAGAAAGAGGGGAAGACGAATAATACAAAATACTGTTGAATAATGTTGCCTTGTACAGACACTATAATGGAGTATTATATACACATTACTATTGTGGCTATGTGCACCTTTTACAAATGCAGCTCAAGGGGTCTCAGATTTAAGATAATTGGCAAAAGAACCAAAGGGGAGATGTTGTGATCTGGAACGCGCTGCCTGAAAGGGCGGTGGAAGCAGATTCAATAGTAACTTTCAAAAGTGGAATTGGATAAATACTTGAAAAGGAAAGTATTGCAGGGCTGTGGGGAAAGAGCGGGGAGTGGGACTAATTGGAGAGCTCTTTCAAAGAGCCGGCACAGGCACGATGGGCCGAATGGCCTCCTCCTGTGCTGCGGGACTCTATAACTTACCAGGTAGTCTCTTGAGCCCCACTTTGAGCAGCGAGAGCAGTTCATTGTTGTACAGCGGCTGGTTCCGCCACGGCTTCACCGCGGTCTCCTGCCCGAAGAAGTCTTCCGCGTCCTCAGCCTCCGACGCTGCCTTGCTCCCGTCGCAAACCCACTCCTCGCAGCACTGGCCCGGGACCTTGACCAGCCGGGGGCTTGGGCAGCCCGTGTTGGGCAGCGAGAGCTCTTGAGGGCAGAGCGGGACACAGCCGACCGCTCCGTCGATGCAAGTGCACTGATGCTTGCAGTTGGGCTGAAAGATCTCCCCGTTTTGGTAGATTTTGCTGTTGTACTCGCAGGGCCTGCCTTCGGATTTCGCTGTAAATAAAAACGTGGAGAGAAAGACTTTAATAAAAAAAGTGTCCGGGGAACGTACGGGGCATTTCACTTTAACTGAGTGGAGATTGGTTTCTGCTGCTGATATATTATATATTAACTGTGGAAATTCCAAGAGCAGGTCTCCGGAGGGATGCAGGAATTGAACAATGACTTACTCAGGAATCACTTTTCCTTCTGCATCGAAACACAGTCAATTACATTCCTGACTGCTGAAATCACATCGCCTTACTGCCAAACCATGGCCACAGAACAATATAGCATAACCATACATGGTTTTAAAAAAGATGACAGAACTGCCCTTTTTTTCTCTCTCTCTCTCTCTCTCCTGGACTAGACTAAACGGCAGGAGACATTCCCAACGGTTTTGAACAAGCCACAAGAATCTTCTTACCTCTGCAGATCCCCTGAAGGGCGCTGGGACTGGCGCCGAAGTTGCACTCCAGCCCCTTGGTGTGGTCACAAGGCTGAGCTTTGCTGCAATCCTCGTTCAACTGCCGGGCGCAGACCCGGCAGCATCCGCAGCCACCCAGGACCAGGCTGATGCCCGGGGCGCACCTGGGCATCTCCTGGGGGCACTGACATCCCGGGGGACAGCTCGACTTCACCTGCGGAGACAAGGTCAACAAACACACTCCTTCAGTCTCCTGTGGGGTTTTTTTATTTTTTGCAATTAAAGTACAACGTGGCAAGTTCCCCCCCACCCGCCACCCACCAGCACATCACAAAAGTTTAGAATCATTCAGACAGCACAGAAGGTGCCGGCCACTCGGCCCATCGTGCCTGTGCTGGCTCTTTCTGAAAGAGCTCTCCAATTAGTCCCAACTCTTCCCAGAGCTGTGCAAAAAAACTAACTTTTTTAAACTCCCTTCAAATATTTATCCAATTCCCCTTTAGAAAGTTATTATTGAATCTGCTTCCTTGCAGGCAGTTGGGAAATTTAAATATCTGATATATATATATATATGGATTAAAACAGGCTTTCTGAACTAGGAGATTTACTTTAGCAAGAAATCTAAATATCTGATAGATTAAAACACGCTTTCTGAAATAGGAGATTTACTTTAGTAAGAAATCTAAATATCTGATAAATAAATTTAACAAAACGCTTTCTGAAATGGGACTCACCTCAGCAAGACAGAGAGTGAGCAGGACAGCGAGTGCTGTAAAATGGATCATTTTTTTTGGAGGAGGGGATCGAAGTGAAGGGCTTCTTTTCCTCCAAACTGATCTTGAAATAGCGATTGAATTGTCTGTCCAGCAGCAGCAGCTCTCAGTGTTTTGGCGGTGGCGGCTCCTTTGCCTCTTCTTCTGTCCTCTCGCTGCTGGTCTTGTCTGGGCTTGGGCTGCTCCTGTCGCTCTGGTTGCCGCTGGGTGCTTTGTGCAGACCCCGCCGAAGCGGCTCTTGTTTATATAGGCTCCTGGGCTCTCTCTCTCTCTCGCTCTCTCTCTCTCTCGCTGACGTTACCCTCTCCTCCCTCTCCAGGCTGGCTGTCTGAGGCTGCAGAGCTTGTTTGATTCCAGCAACGAAGTATGTCAGGAATGTCTCTGGCGCTTTCTGCTCAGACACCGCCCCGGCTGCGGAGGGAGGGAAGGGGAAAAGGGAGGTCAGAGAGAGAGAGAGAGTGTGTATATCCAGGCTGCTCTCATCTCCTGCAAATTAAAACACCACTTCTCATTTAAGCCCATTGGAACAGGGGGAGGAGATGGGGCAGAACATGCTTTGAAGTGTGCACACAATATTTACCAATCGTTTCCCTTCTCACTACACAGACAGAGGGAAAGCTTATGGCTTCTATTTCTGGCCCCTTTTTTTTCCCATCCCTCTTAAGTATTTCCAGATGAACTATATGTCCGCGACGTAACATTATTGCCATATTTGGTAGCACAGGACTCTGCCTTTTTGCACATTTTTTTCCTGCCTGCCCTTTGGATCACAAAGTCTTATTGACATCTCAAAACGTTTGTTTTTTTAATACAAATAGGGCTGATTGATGTTTTAAGATTCCTGGCCTTGTAATTGGTTTGGGTTTTCCAAGCAAGTGGTTGGAAATATGTCATTTGCTCTGTGTGTGTGTGTGAGAGAGCTGGGGTTACTGGCCCTGGACACATGCAATGCTTTTTTTTTATTAACACACGCAAGGAATGCGGTTTAAGATCTGTCACAGTCGCATCCGAATCGCAAGTGACATTAGCAGGGGAAGCTTTCCGAAGCGATTAAACGCCTTTAGGCACATGATTTGTTTCCGAGGGGTGATGCATTCAGTAACAAAATGTAACACCACATGGACAGCCTTTGATGTCAATGCTGTCATGGGACTGTGCAGCTCTCCCCCAAATGGGCTCAAGTGAATGTTTCACAGTGTGCTTGGAGACTCCTTCCTCCTTTTAAAAATGAGAAGTCGCACAACACCAGGTTATAGTCCAACAGATTTATTTAATTTTACAAGCTTTCGGAGCAGTTCGCTCCTTCGTCAGGTAAGTTTAGCAGTGAGAGAATCTCCCAGAATTCACAATTTAAACACAGACAAAATATATTCAAATCTTTCCTACATCAAAGAGCACAGCCAAGACAATGAGATGTGTCCCAGGGGGTCCAACGTGTCAAACCACCTGCTGGCTGCATATCCTGTCAATCTGTGTAGGTTCTTGTGTTAGCCTTTTTTTAAAAAAAAACACCTGGGAAGACCGGCCATGATGTCAAGTCACGTTCTGTATCGTGACATGAACCCGATATCGCGATTGAGGCCATCCTCATGAGTGCGCAACTTGGCTATCAGTTTCTGCTCTATGATTTTGCGCTGTCGTGTATCTCGAAGGCCGCCTTGGAGAACGCTTACCCGCATATCCGAGGCTGAATGCCCCTGGCTGCTGAAGTGTTCCCCGACTGGGAGGCAACCCTCCTGCCTGGCGATTGTTGCGCGGTGTCCGTTCATACGTTGTCTCAGTGTCTGCATGGTCTCGCCGATGTACCATGCTCTGGAGCATCCTTTACTGCAACGTATCAGGTAGACAACGTTGGCCGAGTCACATGAGTATGTACCGTGTACCTGGTGGGTAGTGTCCTCACGTGTGATGATGGTATCTGTGTCCATGATTTGGCATGTCTTGCAGAGGTTGCCATGGCAGGGTTGTGTGGTATCTTGGTTGCTGTTCGCCTGAAAGATGGGTAATCTGCTGCGAACGATGGTACTTTTGAGGTTAGGCGGCTGCTTGAAGGCGAATAGTGGAGGCGTGGGGATGGCCTTAGCAAGGTGTTCGTCGTCATCGATGACATGTTGAAGGCTGCGAAGAACATGGCGTAGTTTTTCCGCTCCGGGGAAGTACTGGACGACGTAGTACGACCTTTTAAAAAGACTGTGCTGAAATTAAAAAAAAAAATTTTTTAAATCGTGGTTTAAAATTCCAAGATTTGTTTTTGTCAGAAGCTCAGATGAGGGTGACAAGCAAATTCTCTGAGCTCCTGACTGACATAAAGGAGTTGTCACAATCAGTTCTGACCTCAAATAGGTAATACATTAAAGATCTGATGAGGATCAACCCTGCGGATTTGTGAGGCCGGTGCGGACTCTGAGGGGGTGAGTTTGCCTTTCTGATTAATTAATGTTTTTTTTTTTAACTTGCATGTTAAGGATGGAGTTCCGTTACACAGCCCTATGTCGTGTGACACGCACAGTGGCGTGCCCCAGTACAGGCAGTTGGTGAATGGATTTCACCTTACAGAAATACTTGCATTTATATAGCGCCTTTCACAACCTCAGGACGTCCCAAAGCGCTTTACAGCCAATGAAGTACTTTTTGAAGTGTATTCACTGTTGTAATGTAGGAAACGCGGCAGCCAATTTGCGCACAGCAAGCTCCCACACACAGCAATGACCAGATAATCTGTTTGTTTAGTGATGTTGATTGAGGGATAAGTATTAACCAGGACACCGGGGATGTGCCATGGGATCTTTTACGTCCACCTGAGAGAGCAGACGGGGCCTCGGTTTAACCACTCATCCGAAATTCTGCACCTCCGACAGTGCGGCGCTCCCTCAGTACTGCCCCTCTGACAATGCAGCGCTCCCTCAGTACTGCCCCCTCCGACAGTGCAGCACTCCCTCAGTACTGCCCCTCTGACAGTGCGTCGCTCCCTCAATACTGCCCCACCGACAGTGCAGTGCTCCCTCAGTACTGCCCCTCCGACAGTGCAGCGCGCCCTCAGTACTGCCCCTCTGACAGTGCGGCACACCCTCAGTACTGCCCCTCTGACAGTGTGGTGCTCCCTCAGTACTACCCCTCCGACAGTGCGGCGCTCCCTCAGTACTGCCCCTCCGACAGTGCGGCACTTCCTCAGTACTGCCCCTCCGACAGTGCGGCGCTCCCTCAGTACTGCCCCTCCGACAGTGCGTTGCTCCCTCAGTACTGCCCCTCCGACAGTGCAGCGCTCCCTCAGTACTGCTCCTCTGACAGTGCAGCGCTCCCTCAGTACTGCCCCTCCGACAGTGCGTTGCTCCCTCAGTACTGCCCCTCCGACAGTGCAGCGCTCCCTCAGTACTGCCCCTCCGACAGTGCTGCGCTCCCTCAGCACTGCCCCTCCGACAGAGCAGCGCCCCCTCAGTACTGCCCCTCCGACAGTGCAGCGCTCCCTCAGTACTGCCCCTCCGACAGTGCGTCGCTCCCTCAATACTGCCCCTCCGACAGTGCAGTGCTCAGCACTGCACTAGAGATTCAGCCTAGAATTTTTTGTGCTCAAGTCTCTGGAATGGGACTTCAACCCACAACCTTCTGACTCAGAGTGCTACCCGCTGAGACTATGCGAGATGTATCAATTCTATCTGATTCTAAGGGAATGTATGTCTGAAATGATCCCGATCTTGTGTTGGTATTGTCGTTTGTTTGTGTCAGTGATGAAACGCACTTGGCAGTTCTATAAATATGTGTGTCATTAAAAAAAAATGTTGTTCCTTATCTTGCAGGCACGTAGAAACAGCAGTGCTTGTTGGGACATCTGTGGCAAAATAGCTGCACCTATTATTGCTGGTTGGCAATTTTATTTGCTAATATAATCATAAATTCATAAATCATAATTTCTTACATCACAGGAGGAGACCATACGTCCCGCAGTGCCTGTGCCGGCTCTTTGAAAGAGCTCTCCAATTAGTCCCGCTCCCCGGCTCTTTCCCCAGAACCCAGCGAATTAGTCCTCAGTAAGTACTTTAAATTGTGGGGAGGTGCGAGAGACCAGTTCAATCACCGGATCGTTCCCTTCTTGAGATTCTGCGATGTTCTGATCGTTCTTTGAACTTAGTTTTGTAATACTCACTCCCAGAAACAGGCAGACAGGAAATACCAAATAAGCACATCCTAGTTCCGAGGCAGTCTCTCTGAAGGTTCAGTGATACATCACTTATCAGCTCCATGTTTATCCAATGCTTGCCTGAAACTGATTTTTTTTTTTGTAAGTTTTCAAATGTCTCTTTTACACAAACTGAGCTGGTTACCAATTTCAGTCCAAACTTCAGATGACACTTTTAAAACGAGCTGATTTTATTTGGATGTACCCTGTAGCAGCTAACACTGCCAGGATAGTTAGATCTGTAATGGTCCTTTTATACTGGACGCACCGGTCTCAGGCCGGAGAGGTGGTTCGACATCAATAAAAGAAAGACTTGCATTTCTACAGCGTCATTCACGACCACCGGACGTCCCAAAGCGCTTTACAGCCAATGAAGTACATTTTGAAGTGTGGTCACTGTTGTAATGTAGGAAACACGGCAGCCAATTTGCGCACAGCAAGCTCCCACAAACTGTAATGTGATGATGACCAGATAATCTGTTTTACTGATGTTGATTGAGGGATAAATATTGACTAGGATCAAGGAGAATTCCTCTGCTCTTCTTCAAAATAATGCCATGGGATCTTTTACGTCCCCCTGAGAGAGCAGACAGGGCCTCAGTTTAACCTTTCAGCCGAAAGACGGCACCTCCGACAGTGCAGCACTCCCTCAGTACTGCCCCTCCGACAGTGCAGCGCTCCCTCAGTACTGCCCCTCCGACAGTGCAGCACTCCCTCAGTACTGCCCCTCCGACAGTGCAGCGCTCCCTCAGTACTGCCCCTCCGACAGTGCGGCGATCCCTCAGTACTGCCCCTCCGACAGTGCAGCGCTCCCTCAGTACTGCCCCTCCGACAGTGCAGCGCTCCCTCAGTACTGCCCCTCCGACAGTGCAGCGCTCCCTCAGTACTGCCCCTCCGACAGTGCAGGGCTCCCTCAGTACTGCCCCTCCGACAGTGCAGGGCTCCCTCAGTACTGCCCCTCCGACAGTGCAGCGCTCCCTCAGTACTGCCCCTCCGACAGTGCAGCGCTCCCTCAGTACAGCCCCTCCGGCAGTGCAGCATACCCTCAGTACTGCCCCTCCGACAGTGCAGCACTCCCTCAGTACTGCCCCACCGACAGTGCAGCGCTCCCTCAGTACTGCCCCTCCGACAGTGCAGCGCTCCCTCAGTACTGCCCCTCTGACAGTGCAGCGCTCCCTCAGTACTGCCCCTCCGACAGTGCAGCACTCCCTCAGTACTGCCCCACCGACAGTGCAGCGCTCCCTCAGTACTGCCCCACCGACAGTGCAGCGTTCCCTCAGTACTGCCTCTCGGACAGTGCGGCGCTCCCTCAGTACTGCCCCTCCGACAGTGCAGCACTCCCTCAGTACTGCCCCTCCGACAGTGCAGCACTCCCTCAGTACTGCCCCACCGACAGTGCAGCGTTCCCTCAGTACTGCCCCTCTGACAGTGCGGTGCTCCCTCAGTACTGCCCCTCCGACAGTGCGGCGCTCCCTCAGTACTGCCCCTCCGACAGTGCAGCACTCCCTCAGTATTGCCCCTCCGACAGTGCGGCGCTCCCTCAGCACTGCCCCTCCGACAGTGCTGCACTCCCTCAGTACTGACCCTCCGACAGTGCAGCACCTACTCAGTACTGACCCTCCGACAGTGCAGCGCTCCCTCAGTACTGCCCCTCCGACAGTGCAGCGCTCCCTCAGTACTGCCCCTCTGACAGTGCAGCTCTCCCTCAGTACTGCCCCTCCGACAGTGCAGCGCTCCCTCAGTACTGACCCACCGACAGTGCGGCGCTCCCTCAGTACTGACCCTCCGACAGTGCAGCGCTCCCTCAGTACTGCCCCTCCGACAGTGCAGCGCTCCCTCAGTACTGCCCCTCTGACAGTGCAGCTCTCCCTCAGTACTGCCCCTCCGACAGTGCAGCGCTCCCTCAGTACTGCCCCTCCGACAGTGCAGCACTCCCTCAGTACTGACCCTCCGACAGTGCGGCGCTCCCTCAGCACTGCCCCTCCGACAGTGCAGCACTCCCTCAGTACTGACCCTCCGACAGTGCAGCACCTACTCAGTACTGACCCTCCGACAGTGCAGCGCTGCCTCAGTACTGCCCCTCCGACAGTGCAGCGCTCCCTCAGTACTGCCCCTCTGACAGTGCAGCTCTCCCTCAGTCCTGCCCCTCCGACAGTGCAGCGCTCCCTCAGTACTGACCCACCGACAGTGCGACGCTCCCTCAGTACTGCCCCTCCGACAGTGCAGCGCTCCCTCAGTACTGACCCACCGACAGTGCGGCGCTCCCTCAGTACTGCACTGGAGTGTCAGCATGGATTTTTGTGCTCAAGCATCGTGACAAGTTCAGAAGTGGGTGTGCTGTACATTATGGACAAGGCATTCTTTCTGGCGGAGCGCCCCCAGGAAATGTAAGATTTGTGACACTTTATTTAGTGATTTTTTTTCCCACCGTTTTAAGGTACCTTTTTCCTTATATATCTATAAATACTTTATGTTGCTTCACATTAAGAAAAATCCATACAATTTAAACAGACGCTCTGCGGATTTTATCTGGTGAGCGATTAAGACATAGAGACTAGGCAGGTCAGTTAACCCGCCATCGGCCATCCGCTTACAGATGCTATCCGTGTCTGACCAGCAGCCTTCAGGCAGCTACCAGGAGCCAGCCCGTTATTACTAGCAACCAGTCACTAGAAAGAACCTATTAACAACCACTAGAGGCCACTCATCCACCACCAGCCAGCCAAACCTCGTCACTCAGACATCCACCGTCAGCTCAGGACAAAGCAGCCCGCTTGATTGGCACCCCATCCACCACCTTAAACATTCATTCCCTCCACCACCGGCGCACCGTGTCTGCAGTGTGTACCATCTACAAGATGCACTGCAGCAACTCGCCAAGGCTTCTTCGGCAGCACCTCCCAAACCCGCGACCTCTTCCACCTAGAAGGACAAGGGCAGCAGGCGCATGGGAACACCACCACCTCCAAGTTCCCCTCCAAGTCACACACCATCCTGACTTAGAAGTATATCCCGATCCTTCATCGTCGCTGGGTCAAAATCCTGGAACTCTCTCCCTAACAGCACTGTGGGAGCACCTTCACCACACGGACTGCAGTGGTTCAAGAAGGCGGCTCACCACCACCTTTTCGAGGGCAACTAGGGATGGGCAATAAATGCTGGCCTTGCCAGAGATGCCCACATCCAATGAACGGAAAAAAAAGCCAGACAAGTCTAGTCACTCAGACACCCACCAAGTAAATAAATAAAGATTTGCATTTCTATATCTCCTATCACGACCTCAGGAAGCCCAAAGCACTTTACAGCCAATGAAGTGCTTTTTGAAGTGTCGTCACTGTGATATTGTAGGAAACATGGGAGCTATTTTGATTACAGCAAGGTCTGACAAACAGCAATATGTTAATGACCAGATAATTTGTTTTTAGTGATATTGATTGAGGGATAAATATTGACCGGGGAGAATTCGCCTGCTCTTCTTCGAAATAGTGCCATGGGATCTTTTACACCATCCTGAGGGAGCAGACTGGGCCTCGGTTTAAAATCCCATCTGAATGACGGCACCTCCGACAGTGCAGCAGTCCCTCAGTACTGCCCCTCCGACAGTGCGGCGCTCCCTCAGTACTGCCCCTCCGACAGTGCTGCGCTCCCTCAGTACTGCCCCTCCGACAGTGCAGCACTCCCTCAGTACTGCCCCTCCGACAGTGCTGCGCTCCCTCAGTACCGCCCCTCCGACAGTGCAGCACTCCCTCAGTACTGCCCCTCCGACAGTGCAGCGCTCCCTCAGTACCGCCCCTCCGACAGTGCAGCGCTCCCTCAGTACTGCCCCTCCGACAGTGCAGCGCTCCCTCAGTACTGCCCCTCCGACAGTGCAGCGCTCCCTCAGTACTGCCCCTCCGACAGTGCAGCGCTCCCTCAGTACTGCCCCTCCGACAGTGCAGCGCTCCCTCAGTACTGCCCCTCCGACAGTGCAGCGCTCCCTCAGTACTGCCCCTCCGACAGTGCTGCGCTCCCTCAGTACCGCCCCTCCGACAGTGCAGCACTCCCTCAGTACTGCGCTGGGAGTGTCAGCCTAGATTATTTTCTACACCCTTAACAATTATGTATACCTCTATATAGCCCAAGTTTCTTTCGTGTTTTCTCATAACCCTGTCATTAGCCCATCAACCTTGTGGCTCATCTCTACACTGTCGCAAGTGGTTCAATGTCTCGCTTTGTCTCTTGTTTCTTGGCCAATACTGGATGCAGTATTTAAGATGTGGTCTGATCAAAGCACTATGAAGTTTCATCACTACCTCATATTCTATTGAGAAGTCGCACAACACCAGGTTATAGTCCAACAGATTTATTTAAAATTACAAGCTTTCAGAGCTATTGCCCCTTCGTCATCAACAGTTCCGAAAGCTTGTAATTTTAAATAAATCTGTTGGACTATAACCTGGTGTTGTGCGACTTCTCATTTTTGTCCACCCCAGTCCAACACCGGCATCTCCGCATCATGACTCATATTCTATTGTTTTGGCTCTGTAGTTTAACTCTCTATCGGCTTTATAGACTGCTGCTAGTTTCAGCCGTGGCTCAGTGGGCAGCACTCTCAACTCTGAGTCAGAAGGTTGTGTGTTCAAGTCCCGACTCCAGAGACTTGAGCACAAAATCTAGGCTGACACTCCCAGTGCAGTGCTGAGGGAGTGCTGCACTGTCGGAGGTGCCGTCTTTCGGATGAGACGTTAAACCGAGGCCCCGCCTACTCTCTCAGGTGGATGTAAAAGATCCCACGGCACTATTTCGAAGAAGAGCAGGGGATTTATCCCCGGTGTCCTGGCTAATATTTATCCCTCAATCCACATCACAAAAACAGATGATCTGGTCATTTTCACATTGCTGTTTGTGGGAGCTTGCTGTGCGCAAATTGGCTGCCGCGTTTCCTACATTACAACAGTGACTTCACTTCAGAAGTACTTCATTGACTGTAATGTGCTTTGGGACATCCTGAAAGGCGCTATAGAAATGCAGGGTCGTTATCTTTTTGCTCTGGATTGGTTAGACATGTTTAGCCTCAAGTCTACTCAGGTTACCATGTCCCTTTTCATTTCAACCCAAGTATTTTGATACCATTCATGGAGTATAGGTATTGCCTATTTTTCCTTTCTATATGTAGCACTTAACACTTGTCTACATTGAATTTCACCTGCTGTTGTTCTGCCCACCCACATTTCTTGCCCAACTCATTCGGTAATTTTCACTGCCCTCCTAGTTTAGTATCATTTTCAAATTTCATTAATTTAGGAACAGGAGGAGGCCATTCAGCATCTTGAGCCTGCTCCACCATTCTATGAGATCATGGCTGATCTGCACCTTAACCCCATTTCCCCACCTTTGCTCCATATCCATTGATATCCTTACCCAACAAAAATCATCGATCTCAGTCTTGAAAGCTCCAATTGTCCCCCAGCCTCAACAGCCTTTTTGGGGGAGAGAGTTCCAGATTTCCACTACCCTTTATGTGAAGAAGTGCTTCCTGATTTCACTCCTGAACGGCCTGGCTCTAATTTTAAGGTTATGCCCCCTTGTTCTGGACTCCCCCCCCCCCCGCCCACCACCAGAGGAAATAGTTTCTCTATATCTAACCTACCAAATCCTTCTAATATTTTAAACGTCTCGATCAGATCACCCTCAAGCTTCTAGACTCAAGAGAATACAAGTCAAGTTTATGCAACCAGTCCTCATAATCTAACCCTCTAAACCCTAACTCTGGTGAGTCTGCGCTGCTCCCCCTCCAAGGCCAATATATCCTTCCTGAGGGGCGGGGCCCTGAACTGAACGCAGTGTCCAGATGGAGTCTGACCGAGGCTCTGTACTACTGTAGCATCACTTCAACCTGTTCGTATTCTGCTCCCTTGAGCTAAAGGCCAACATTCCATTAGCCTTTTTGATTACATTTTGTACCTGCGCACTAGATTTAATGATTTGTGTACTTAGACTCCCAAATCTCTTTGCTCCTCCACAGTTTCTAGTCTCTCACCATTTAGAACAGATTTAGATTTATCTTTCTTGAGTCATCAAGTGGATGACCTCACACTTGCCCACATTGAACCATTTGCCATGGTTTTGCCCACTCACTTAATCTGTCTGTGTCCCTTTCCTCCCACCGGCACGACTTACTGTTCCTCAATTTGTATTGGGTTTCTGACCCATGTTATTTATGTACATCGTGCCTGAGGAACAACACCCAGTATCCGCCCCCTCCCCCCCGCCCCCAAGCCGGCGTATCTCCTCTGTCGAGTACTCGTTGCTTCCTACCCTTCAGCCAGTTTCATATCCAACCTCAAGGTATATCCGGAATCCCCACAGCTTTGTATTGAATTAATATCCTATGAAGTGGCTCAGTGGGCAGCACCCTCGCCTCTGAGTCAGAAGGTTGTGGGTTCAAATACCCACTCCAGAGACTTGAGCACAAAAATCTAGGCTGACACGCCAGTGCTGAACTGTCGGAGGTGCCGTCTTTTGGATGAGATGTTAAACTGAGGCCCTCTCAGGTGGAAGTAAAAGATCCCATGGCACTATTTTGAAGAAAAGGAGGGAGGTTTGCCCAGGTGTCCTGGCCAATATGGGGGGAGAGGATGGGAGAGGTGGGGAGCGGGGATGGGAGAGGTGGGGAGCTGGGAGGGGAGAAGAGAGTAGAGGTGGTGAATGGAGAGGCGAGCAGATGGAAGAGGTGGAGTGGGGATGGGGGTGGAGTGGGGAGCGGAGAGGGGAACAGATGGGAGAGGTGGAGTGGGGATGGGGTGGGAGAGGTGGAGTGGGGAGCAGAGAGGGGTGGAGTGGGGATGGGGTGGGAGAGGTGGAGCGTGGAGCGGAGAGGGGTGGAGTGGGGATGGGGTGGGAGAGGTGGAGCGTGGAGCGGAGAGGCTGAGAGAGGTTGGGCGAGCGGGGAGGGGAGAGATGAAGGGAGAGGTGGGGAGCGGGCTTCGAGTGCTGCTCCAAAAGCTGGTGGCTGCTCATTTGTGCAATTGTTACTTGTGAGATCTTACTGTGTATAAATTGGTTGTCTACGTAATAGTCAATCCACTTCAAAGTAATTCATTTTGTGTCAAGCACTTCGGGACATTTCTGAAAGATGTTGGAGGGGCAGTACTGAGGGAGCGCTGCATTGTCGGAGGGGCGGTACTGAGGGAGAGCTGCACTGTCGGATTGGGCAGTACTGAGGGAGTGCTGCACTGTCGGAGGGGCAGTACTGAGGGAGCGCTGGCAGCACTGATTCACAAAATGAACCCCCATAAATTATTGCATCAGTGACAATTTGCATCTATACAAAAAGCAAAATACTGTGGATGCTAGAAATCTGAAATAAAAATGGAAAATGCTGGCAAACTCTGCAGAATCTGTGGAGGGAGGGAGGCAGGGTCAATGATCCAGGTCTTGTGACCCTATGTTAGCACAGGAAGATGTTACGGACTGACAGTTTATATTGGAGGAACAGAGCCTGGGAAAGGCGGGCGGGCGTGCGTGGAGAAAAAGAATGGTCTGTGATTAGATGGAGGACAAGAGATGATTAAACGACAGAAGTGATAATGTAAGACAAAAGGAGTTAATGAGAGCAAAGAGAGAAATTAAAGTTGTGTGTGTCCAATGAGGTGGAGGTGGGGCGGGACTTACGGCTAGTCTCACAGCAAACAGAACTCATGATCAACAAGAAGACATTAATAAACTTGCAACACAGGACTACATGCATGTTAAAAAGCGGAAGCAGCATGCTATAGACAGAGCTAAGCGATCCCACAATCAACGGATCAGATCAAAGCTCTGCAGTCCTGCCACATCCAGTCGTAAATGGTGGTGGACCATGAAACAACTAACGGGAGGAGGAGGCTCCATGAATATCCCCATCCTCAATGATGGTGGAGCCCAGCACGTGAGTGCAAAAGACAAGGCTGAAGCGTTTGCAACCATCTTGAGCCAGAAGTGCCGAGTGGATGATCCATATCAGCCTACTCCTGGGGTCCCCACCATCACGGAAGCCAGTCTCCAGCCAATTCGATTCACTCCACGTGATATCAAAAAACGGCTGAGCGCACTGGATACAGCAAAGGCTATGGGCCCTGACAACATTCCGGCTATCGTGCTGAAGACTTGTGCTCCAGAAATAGCCGCACCTCTAGCCAAGCTGTTCCAGTACAGCTACAACACAGGCATCTGTCTGACAATGTGGAAAATTGCCCAGGTATGTCCTGTCCACAAAAGCAGGACAAATCCAACCCGGCCAATTACCGCCCCATCAGTCTACTCTCAATCATCAGCAAAGTGATGGAAGGTGTCATCGACAGTGCTATCAAGCGGCACTTACTCACCAATAACCTGCTCACTGATGCCCAATTTGGGTTCTGCCAGGACCACTCAGCTCCTGACCTCATTACAGCCTTGGTCCAAACATGGACAAAAGAGCTGAATTCCAGAGGTGAGCTGAGAGTGACTGCCCTAGACATCAAGGCAGCATTTGACCGAGTGTGGCATCAAGGAGCCCGAGTAAAACTGAAGTCAATGCGAATCGGGGGGGAAAACTCTCCACTGGCTGGAGTCATACCTAGCACAAAGGAAGATGGTTGTGGTGGTTGGAGCTCAATCATCACAGCCCCAGGACATCGCTGCAGGAATTCCTCAAGGCAGTGTCCGAGGCCAAACCATCTTCAGCTGCTTCATCAATGACCTTCCCTCCAACATAAGGTCAGAAATGGGGATGTTCGCTGATGACTGCACAGTATTCAGTGCCATTCACAACTCCTCAGATAATGAAGCAGTCCATGCCCGCAAACAACAAGACCTGGACGACGTTCAGGCTTGGGCTGATAAGTGGCAGGTAACATTCGTGCCACAGAAGTGCCAGGCAATGACTATCTCCAACAAACGAGAGTCTAACCACCACCCCTTGACATTCAACGGCATTACCATCGCCGAATCCCCCACCATCAACATCCTGGGGGTCACCATTGACCAGAAGCTTAACTGAACCAGCCACATAAATACTGTGGCAACAAGAGCAGGTCAGAGGCTGGGTATTCTGTGGCGAGTGTCTCACCTCCTGACTCCCCAAAGCCTATTGGAGCATTCGCGACGCTGAAAACGTCGTGGATAGCACGTTTAGCGAGTTGGTCACACCGCAGGTAAAGGGTGTACAGGCAGGAAGTGAATGGGTGACCACCAGGCAGAGTAAGAGGTGCAGGCAGGTAGTGCAAGGGTCCCCAGTGTCGAGCCCCCTCTCAAACAGATATACCACTTTGGATACTGTTGGGGGGGATGACTTATCAGGGGAAGGCAGCAGCAGCCAACTTCCTGGCACCATGGGTGGCTCTGCTGCACAGGCTGGGAGGAAAAAGTGTGGAAGAGCTATAGTGATAGGGGACTCAATTGTAAGGGGAATAGATAGGCGTTTCTGCGGCCGCAAACGAGACTCCAGGATGGTGCGTTGCCTCCCTGGTGCAAGGGTCAAGGACGTCTCGGAGCGGCTACAGAACATTTTGGAGGGGGAGGGCGAACAGCCAGTTGTCGTGGTGCACATAGGCATCAACGATATAGGTAAAAAACGGGATGAGGTCCTAAAAGCAGAATATAGGGAGTTAGGAGGTAAATTAAAAAATAGGACCTCAAAGGTAGTAATCTCAGGATTGCTACCAGTGCCACGTGCTTGTCAGAGTAGAAATAGGAGGATATTTCAAATGAATACGTGGCTAGAGGAATGGTGCAAGGGGGAGGGATTCAAATTCCTTGGACATTGGAACCGGTTCTGGGGGAGGTGGGACCAGTACAAACGGGACGGTCTGCACCTGGGCAGGGCCGGGACCGATGTCCTAGGGGGAGTGTTTGCTAGTGCTGTTGGGGAGGGTTTAAACTAAAGTGGCAGGGGGTTGGGAACCTGAGCAGGGAGACAGAGGAAAGGGAAACAAGGATAAAAGCAAAAGACAGGAAGGAGAAAAACAAAAGTAGAAGGCAACGAACTCAACGGTTTAAATCAAACATGGTCACAGTAAATAATAATTTCTATAGGTCTGAGAGCGTTAAAAAAACAAGCCTGAAGGCTTTGGGGTAAAAATTCACTTGGTTGCGCCTCCCGTTAGCGCCTTAAGAGGGCGCTAATGGGGCGCAAAGCCACTAACGCCCGGGCGCAGCGATGTTTGCGCCGCTCGAGAACTTAACTTGAGATTGTGCGGCGGCGCTAAAACTTACCGCTGCGACCACCTGCGCGCGCAGATTGTGACGTCATTCCATGGTGCAACGCCCTTGTGGCGCCCCGTAGCAGAAATTGAGTGGCGCCCCCTGCCTTACCGCCTGGCGCTTCCAACGACCAGAAGACTGGAACGCTATCAATCGCTGTGGGGCTGGGGGGGGCGCTATTTAAAGGGGGCCTCTTCCTGTCTTTTATTGTTGGTGGCATTTTTGAACTACGCATTCTGAGAGAGAGAGGGAGAGACTTCTGGAGAGATTCAACGTTGTGTGAAGGAGTTTTGGGTACTGAGCAGCACTTTGCAGGTGCATTTTGATTTGCCATTCCTTGTATCGATTTAGCAGAGACTGTGGGAGCTGCACTCTGAGCTCTTTGCCTGGTACTCTCCATTGTACTTTCCAGCACATTTGATGTGCAAGTCTCTCCAGGCCGAGATTCAAGGCTGCAATGAACAGGATGTGGATGGAAAGCAAGATTAACCATCCCCTTTAAGAACTGGCCCGTGCCATTGTGTGTGTGTTCCATTGCTGACTGACATTACATGAGCTTCGCCAGCGCTCCGAGTTAGCGCCTCACTGCTCGCCCTTTGCGCCTTAAGAGAGGTGTGCAGCGCCTGCTTTAGCGCTCCACTCACCTCCCGGGGCGGTAAAAGTGAAGTTTCCTGTCAGTGCCGATAATTAGCGCCAGGCGCTAATATTTGCGTCCGGACAATATTTGCGCCCCAAATGGGGCGCGACCTAATTTCTACCCCTTTGTGTCTTAATGCAAGGAGCATTCGGAACAAGGTGGATTAATTAGCTGTGCAAATAGAGGTAAATGAATACGATTTGATTGGGATTACAGAAACATGGCTCCAGGGTGGCCAAGGCTGGGAACTCAACATCCAGGGGCATTCAATATTTAGGAAAGATAGGCAAAAAAGGGAGGTGGGGTAGCATTGCTGGTTAAAGAGCGGATTAACACAATTGAAAGGAAGGATATTAGCTCTGATGATGTGGAATCTGTATGGGTAGAACTAAGAAATAACAAGGGGCAGAAAACGTTAGTGGGAGTGGTATATAGACCTCCAAACAGTAATACGGAGGTTGGGGACGGCATTAAAAGGGAAATTAGAGAAGCATGCAGTAAGGGCACAGCAGTCATCATGGGTGACTTTAATTTACATATAGATTGGGCTAACCAAATTAGTAAAAATACTGTGGAGGAGGAATTCCTAGAATGTTTACGGGATGGTTTTCTGGAACAATATGTCGAGGAACCAACCAGAGATCAGGCCATCTTAGACTGGGTATTATGTAACGAGAAAGGATTAATTAGCAATCTTGTTGTACGAGGCCCCTTGGGTCAGAGTGATCATAATATGATAGAATTCTTCATTAGGATGGAGAGTGAAGTAGTTGAATCAGAGACTCGGGTCCTGAATTTAAATAAAGGAAACTACGATGGTATGAGGCGCGAATTGGGTAGGATTGATTGGGGAATGTCACTCAAAAGGGTTGACGGAGGATAGGCAATGGAAAACATTCAAAGACTGCATGGATGAACTACAGAATTTGTTCATCCCAGTGTGGCATAAGAATAAAACAAAAAGGGTGACTCAACCATGGCTAACAAGGGAAATTAGGGGTAGCATCAGATCCAAGGAGAGGGCATATAAATTGGTCAGAAAAAGCGGTAACCCTGAGGATTGGGAGCAGTTTAGGATTCAACAAAGGAGGACAAAGGGATTAATTAAGAAGGGGAAAATAGAATATGAAAGTAAGCTTGCTGGGAACATAAAAACTGACTGTAAGAGCTTTTATAGATATGTGAAGAGAAAAAGATTAGTGAAATCAAGTGTAGGTCCCTTGCAGTCAGAAGCGGGGGAAGTTATAATGGGGAACAAAGAAATGGCAGACCAATTAAATGCATATTTTGGTTCTGTCTTCACAAAGGAGGACACAAATAACCTCCCAGAGATGTTGGAGAACATACGGTCTGATGAAAGGGAGGAACTGAAAGAAATCAGTATTTGCAGTGAAATGGTGTTAGGGAAATTGACGGGATTGAAGGCCGATAAATCCCAGGGCCTGATAATCTACATCCTAGGTACTTAAGGAAGTGGCCCTAGAAATAGTAGATGCATTGCTGATCATCTTGCAACATTCGATGGAATCTGGAACTGTACCCATGGATTGGAGGGTATTGCTGCAGTTATATAAGGTATTGGTGAGACCGCACCTAGAATACTGCATACAGTTTTGGTGTCCATACTTAAGAAAAGACATACTTGCTCTCGAGGCAGTACAAAGAAGGTTCACTCGGTTAATCCCGGGGATGAGGGGGTGGACATATGAGGAGAGGTTGAATAGATTGGGACTCTACTCATTGGAGTTCAGAAGAATGAGAGGCGATCTTATTGAAACATATAAGATTGTGAAGGGGCTTGATCGGGTGGATGCGGTAAGGATGTTCCCAAGGATGAGTGAAACTAGAACTAAGGGGCATAATCTTAGAATAAGGGGCTGCTCTTTCAAAACTGAGATGAGGAGAAACTTCTTCACTCAGAGGGTAGTAGGTCTGTGGAATTTGCTGCCCCAGGAAGCTGTGGAAGCTACATCATTAAATAAATTTAAAACAGAAATAGATAGTTTCCTAGAGGTAAAGGCAATTAGGGGTTACAGTGAGCGGGCAGGAAATTGGACATGAGGCTGAGTTCGGATCGGTCAGGGCCCTGTGGGTGGCGGAGCGGGCCCAGGGGCTGAGTGGCCGGGTCCTGCTCCTACTTCTTGTGTTCTTTAGATTTGAGGTTAGGATCAGATCAGCCATGATCTTATTGAATGGCGGAGCAGGCTCAAGGGGCCGATTGGCCTACTCCTGCTTCTATTTCTTATGTTCTTATGTTATTCAAAAAGGGTGGTAGAGAGCGGGGAATTACAGACCGGTAAACCTGACATCGGTAGTGGGGAAAATGCTAGAGTCCATTATAAAGGATGTAATAGCTGAGCACTTGAAAAACAGTGACAAGATCGGACAAAGTCAACATGGATTTACAAAAGGTAAATCGTGCTTGACTAATCTACTGGAATTTTTTGAGGATGTAACTGGGAAAATAGATAAGGGAGAACCAGTAGATGTGGTGTATTTGGACTTTCAAAAGGCTTTCGATAAGGTCCCGCATAAGAGATTAGCGTGTAAAGTTAAGGCACATGGGATTGGGGGCAAGGTATTGACTGGGATAGAGAACTGGTTGGCAGACAGAAAGCAGAGAGTAGGAATTAATGGGTCTTTTTCCGAGTGGCAGGCAGTGACTAGTGGGGTACCGCAGGGATCGGTCCTTGGACCCCAGCTATTCACAATATACATTAATGATCTAGATAAGGGAACTAAATGTAATATCTCCAAGTTTGCAGATGACACAAAGCTGGGTGGGCGTGTGTGCTGCGAGGAGGATACCGAGAAACTCCAGGATGATTTGGACAGGTTGGGTGAGTGTGCAGAAGCGTGGCAGATGCAATATAACGTGGATAAATGTGAGGTTATCCACTTTGGTGTCAAAAACAGAAAGGCAGACTATTATCAGAATGGCAATAGATTGGGAGAAGGGGAAGTGCAATGAGACCTGGGTGTCCTGGTGCACCAGTCACTGAAGGTAAGCATGCAGGTGCAGCAGGCGGTGAAGAAGGCAAATAATATGTTGGCCTTCATAGCGAAAGGGTTTGAGTATAGGAACAGGGATGTCCTGCTGCAGTTGTACAGGGCCTTGGTGAGACCACACCTTGAGTACTGTATGCAGTTTTGGTCGCCTTATCTGAGGAAGGATCACAGAATCACAGAATCCCCACAGTGCAGATAGAGGCCATTTCAGCCCATCGAGCCTGCACTGACACATATCCCACCCTATCCCCGTAACCCCACGTATTTAATCCCCCTAACACTAAGGGTCAATTTATCATAGCCAAATCAACCTAACCCGCACATCTTTGGACTGTGGGAGGAAACCGGAGCACCCGGAGGAAACCCACGCAGACACGGGGAGAATGTGCAAACTCCACACAGACAGTCACCCGAGGCCGGATTCGAACCCGGGTCCCTGGCGCTGTGAGGCGACAGTGCTAACCACTATGCCACCGTGTTGCCCACATGATGTTCTTGCCATGGAAGGAGTTCAGCGAAGATTCACAAGGCTGATACCTGGGATGGCAGGAATGACATATGAGGAGAGATTGAGTCGATTGGGCTTATACTCGCTGGAGTATAGAAGAATGAGAGGGGATCTCATCGAAACATATAAAATTCTGACAGGTCTGGACAAACTAGATGCAGGAAGAATGTTCCCGATGGTCGGAGAGTCCAGAACCATGGGTCATAATCTAAGGATAAGGGGCAAGCCATTTAGGACAGAAATGAGGAAGAATTTCTTCACCCAGAGAGTGGTGAACCTGTGGAATTCTCTACCACAGAAGGTAATTGAGGCCAAGTCATTAAATATATTCAAGAATGAGTTAGATATATTTCTTAAAGCTAAAGGTATCAAGGGATATGGGGAGAAAGCAGGGACAGGGTACTGAGTTTGGATGATCAGCCATGATCTCATCGAATGGCGGAGCAGGCTCGAGGGGCCGAATGGCCTACTCCTGCTCCTATCTTCTATGTTTCTATGGACATCACGTATTGAAGTCTTTATTTGTAACCATTTTGGAGTATTATGAAGTGGTTTCTTCACTTTAACTTCTAATGACTTATGATCTGTCTACACAGTCACAAGTCGACCATCACTATAGCGATGGAATCTCTCGAGTCCCAATAATTCTTCTCTTTTTCAATCTGGGAATGTTGAGTCCCTGTAAGTGTTATTCTTTCAGTGAGAGCAAAGGAGTGACAGAGTTAAATTGGCCTAACGAAAGAGCTTAGGCTGAGTTGGAGTTAGGTGCCGAGAATGAATTGGGGGGTGGGGGGTGGGGGAAGGGGGGGGAGGGGGGAGGGGGAAGGGGGGGTGGGGGGAAGGGGGGAGGAGGGAAGGGGGAAAGGGGGGGAGGAGGGAAGGGGGACAAGGGGGAGAAGGGAGGGAGAGGAGGGAGGGAGAGGAGGGAGGGGGAGGGAGAGGAGGGAGGGAGAGGGGGAGGCAGAGGAGGGATGGGGAGGGAGAGGGGGGAGGGGG